>NW_020769418.1:1437594-1498615 GCF_900518735.1 Pseudonaja textilis | reverse complement strand
AATAGAATAGAATAGAATAGAATAGAATAGAATAGAATAGAATAGAACACTTTATTGGCCAGCCAAATGTGATTGGACACACAAGGAATTTGTCTTGGTGTAAATACTCTCAGTATACATAAAGAAAAGGTACATTTGTTAAGAATCAAGAATCATAACGTACAACACTTAATGATAGTCATAGGGTACAATCAACAATCAAATCATACTAGGAAACAGTCAATATAAATTGTAAGGATACAAGCGACAAAGTTACAGTCCTATAATCACAAGTGGGAGGGGATGGGTGATAAGGAGTGATGAGAAGATTAACATCCCACAAGGCTCTCTAATTACCATGTGGTTGCCATTTATACCTAAATGCCCCAAACCTCTAACTGTCCAAAAAGTATCTATACCATATAAAATCAAAAGGTGAACCTGGAAAGGATCAATATCAGTGGATAAAGTGATGTCTGTCTATCTGTCTATTTCTGCCTTCATCTCAAGGACACATACAGATGTTCGAGTCTTGTTTCAAACTAATAGAAAATGTCATTTTCTCATTCAAGTTGAAGTTATAGTTAACATAGTTAACATGGGAACTAGTTTTCCAAACTGAGTCTTTTAAAAGATGAAACAAGTTCCTTATCAAAACCTTTGGCTTTTCTGAGTAGTCTTTAGCTCCTCTAGCATTTGCCAGGAAAATTATTTCACTGTCTTTAGATCCCAGAAACTGATTTTCTTAGTTAGGGAGAGAAGCTGGTTCAGCACAATCTAATATTGCAAACGTCAGCCTAACCCTTCATCTCTTTGCCATTATTAAAGCAAGTGTCAAGGACCATCTGAGTCATGCACATCATGTCATAATTGTGGCCAGTTGGTTTGTGATGTTGTGGAAAATCGGGGTAGAAGGGTTCACACAAAATAATACCCATCACATGTCTGACATGATAAATGGGATACAACAGGGGTGTCAAACTTTATTTCATTGCGGGCCATATCAGGGTTGTGTTTGACCTTGGGGGGGGCGTGGCCAGGAGGCATGACCAGCTCAACGTCACTCATGTTGGGGGTGCCCATGGTGGCCCAAGCCCTCTACCAATAAAAACGGAACTGCACATGGTTCACCTGAGCTCTCTTTTTGCTGGCAGAGGCCCTGTGGGCCAGTCCTTTGCTGTTTCCAGGGCAACCTCGTGGGCCAGACACTGAAGGCCAGATTCGAACCATGGGCCTTGAGTTTGACACCTTTGGGATAGAAGATAGGTATAAGGCAGTAGTGGGATTCCAATTTTTTTTTTTACTACCGGTTCTGTGGGCGTGGCTTGGTGGACGTGGCAGGGGAAGGATACTGTAAAATCTCTAGTTAGATGTGGTATTTGCTGGTTCTCCGAACTGCTCAAAATTTCCTCTACTGGTTCTCCAGAACTGGTCAGAACCTGTTGAATGCCACCTCTGGTACAAGAAGTGAAATATGCAATCTTCAATCTGCACAGTTGTGGGAAGGGAATTGATGATGTAGAAATGATGAAATAACATTAGATGCAGATCAGGGTCAACAGCATCCATTACTAAGGTTGGGGTCAACAGTATCCTTATTAAACACCAATCACATTTTTTATGCATTTTTTGATTTTCTTTAACAATGTAGGTTCAGGCAGCTCTCAACTTACAACAGTTTGTTTTGTGCCTATTCAAAGTTACAATGATGCTGAAAAAAGTGACTTATGGCCATTTTTCACCCTTACCACCATTGCAGCATCCTCATGGTCATGCAATCAAAAACCTGATTCATATTTACGACGGTTGCAATGTCCCAGGGTCCCGTGATAAAACCTTTTACGGCCTTCTGACAAGTGAAGCCAGAGTCACTTAAAAACCATGTTACTAATTTAACAAATGGACGGATTTGCTTAACAACTGTGGCAAGAAAGGTCATAAAATGGGGGGCAGAACTCACTTAACCTATATCTCACTTTAGCAACATAAATTTTGGGCTCAATTTTGGTCATAAATCAAGGGCTACCTCTTTGCATTTTGTTCTGCTTTTTAGTCACCACTTTATAAATGATAAAATCAGGGGTGGGATTCAAATTTTTTAACAACTGGTTCTGTGGGCGTGGCTTAGTTGGTGGGCGTGGCTTGGTGGTCATGTTATTGGCTGGGCATGGCCAACTCAATATCACTTGCATTGAGGCAGACTTCTCCTTGCCTGCCCTCTCGTGACTGTGGGGATGCTGCAATAGTCGTAAGTGTGAAAAATGGTCATAAGTCACTTTTTTCAGTGCCATTGTAACTTTGAATGGTCACTCCACACAAGCAAAGTACCAGCAAAGGAGGGGAAAAAAACCTCCAGAGACATTCCTGAGACAGGAAGTCTAGTCCTGCCAAGAATGTAATAAGGGTTAACGGGCTGTTTCTGTAAGCAACACCAGAATGTTTCCTTCCTGCCTTCCTTACAGGATTAGACCAGTAATTTCTTCTAACAACCGGTTCTCCAAACTCTTAGAATGTTAACAACCGGTTCTAGCGAATAGGTGCGAACTGGTAGAATCCCACCCCTGGATAAAATAATTTTTTTAAAAAAAGCATAAATTATATCAAAACCATGACTTGTGCATGTTTATGTCATTGGGTAAATGGGGCACTTAAGTAATGACCTCATGCCATCTGATGCAAATTCGTACAGGTGGGGCTGAGAATTCTGAGAGCTGTAATCTTATACATCTAGAGGGTTCCAGAAGAAGGCTGGTGTCATTAAACATTGGTTCCTGAAAGTAAATGACATGTACAAATAGTGAGACTAGCATCACTTCCGTGTCTGCTTTGAGAACAAGTGTGGCCTGGAAAAAAAAGAGGGCCCACTTAAGTTCAGAGATCTGGAAATGGGCAAGGTTTTTCTTTTTCTGCATCTGAAAGAACATTCTTTTCATTGTAATTATTCACATTTCAGCGTGTCCATTTTGATTCCATTGCTTTTCGCCCTTTACCCTCCTGAATTAGCTAGTAAACTGAATTCCTGGCAAGAGTCTTTTGATTCAGGAAATTCCTCCTTGGACTCTGCCAGAGGTCCACACTGCCTACGTTGGCAAATTAACACTCATTCCCTTGCACCAGGAATGCAGGGATTGGAAGCTCCAGGTTTACAAATGCCTCCCGAAGTTATTAAGGACAGCTGCGGGAGCTTTCCTAAAAATTGAAAATTCTGCTTTATAAAAGTGGGGAATATTTTTAAATAAGGAATGGAACGGAATGGAATAACAAAAAAATACAATGTAAGAAGGAAACAAAAGGCCAGAATACATCTCCTCCAGCAACCAACACCCTGATAAGCAGGGATTAAAACCAGATAAATAATTAAACATAAAATAATACTCTAGTCAAGCAATTACAAAGGAGAAACACACCCTTACCAAAACTGGCAAGGCAAGCTACTGTATATAAACAGGGAGCAAACACTACACTCACATAGTTACCTAGTTGGGTAATGAAATGTCTGCAAACAAACAACCAAATTCAAAGAGTACAAGGTCCTCACACAATAGAATAGTTATATTTCATCTATATGCATACATATAGGTATAGTATAGGTATACATATATATCTATGTGTACACACACACACACACACACACACACACATATACATACATACATACATACATACAGAAGCGGGAGGTTAAAATTAATATATTACCTTTAATGTTTTATTAAATTGATTTAGATTTAAATACCTTTAAAATAAAACAATTCAATTCAAACTGAATTACGTGGTTAGGGTAACATTAGATTAAAATTAAAATTCTGTACCTGTCAATAGTGGTGTCCCCCAAGGCAGTGTTCTTGGACCAACTCTCTTCATACTTTACATAAATGACCTCTGTGATCATATTAAGAGCAACTGCGTTCTCTTCGCTGATGATGTAAAGCTATTCAACATCACAGACAATACTGTTACCCTTCAAAAAGACCTTGACTATGTATCAGAATGGTCAAGCAAATGGCAACTTCAAATCTCAACAAATAAATGCTCTGTCCTACATATTGGCAAAAAAAAATCAGAAAATAAAATACAAGCTGAATAGTCAAGACCTTGTTGATGATCCAAACTCTGTAAAGGACCTTGGAATACTCATCTCTAATGATCTAGATGCTAGAGCCCACTGTAACTACGTAGCCAAAAAGGCATTAACAGTTGTTAACCTAATCCTACGTAGCTTTTTCTCTGGTAATATCACACTACTAACCAGAGCATACAAAACATTTGCTAGACCAATACTCAAATACAGCTCATCAGTCTCAAACCCACATTACGTATCTGATATTAGCACAGTTGAGAAAGTCCAGAAATATTTCACAAGAAGAGTTCTCCACTCCTCTACTTGTTGTAGAATACCTTATGCCACCAGATTTGAAATTCTAGACCTAGAACACCCTTGAATTATGCTGTTTTCAGTCTGATCTAAGTATGGTATATAAAATCATACATTGCAATGACTTACCTGTCAATGAATACTTCAGCTTCAACCATAACAACACAAGAGCACACAATAGATACAAACTCAAGGTAAACCACACCAAACTTGATTGAAGAAAATACAACTTCAGCAACAGAATGGTCAATGTCTGGAATATTCTACCTGACTCGGTGGTTTCTTCCCCAAACCCCAAAAACTTTAACCTTAGACTGTCTACTATTGACCTCACCCCTTTCCTAAGAGGTCTGTAGGGGGCGTGCATAAGTGCACCAACGTGCCTACCGTCCTTGTCCTATTGTTTCTTTTATTTTTCTTATATGTACCCATTTCATGTATTCATAACTATGTATGTACTTATACCTATTATCTTGTAAGCGATTGACAAATCATATAAATAAAATAAATAGATTAAATATAGTTTTTTCAACCTCATTTCCATCTTCTGCCCTAATTTTTGTGGTGCAAGCTCAGGTTTCTCATTCACAAACATAATTGCTTCATAAGGAAGAGTTTTGAACATTTTACTGCATTTTACAAACTTCAGAAGAGCTGAACTGTCCTGAGGAAGAGATTGAACTTTCTAAAGAGTGTACCAGCAAAGGAAGGGTTTAGGAATGACAACATATCCATAAGCATCCTTCCTTTTCTTTTTGTATATGAAAGAGAATTGACCATGTTTGAAATGCACAACATCTGTGTAGACATCTGCTTTGGTACCTGCCAAATTCCTTATAAAACAAACTGATAGATAGCTTTAAATTGTGCTTCTCCAAAGTGATTGTTAGCAGGCAAACTAAGAAGCTCTTGGCAAGAGGGAAAAGAGAGTCAAGAAGAGTAAAACTGTGCTCTTTTGACCCCTGGAAGGTGGCAGAGTCTTCTTCTTCTGCACCAAGGAGGCCTCAACTGTTGCCCCATGGAAAAGAAGGCCTCTTTCATCCAACTACAAAGATCCTCTTCATGGTCTTTCTAAAGAGTTCAACCTTGGCCTCTTCATATTTTTCAGAATGGTTTGCTGGATGTAGATAACACATAATTTCCATGCCTCAACTTTTTTTTACAAAGATGTGCTTTCTACAAACATTGTTTAACAACTACAGCACACATTTTTTCAAAGCCACTATCTTTCCAAATAAGGTATAAAAGCAACTAGAACTGAAAGCATAATTTCAAACGTAGAAACGGTAACCAAATCAGAATAATCCCAAGATCATGTTCATTTTATATGAAGTCCAAGTTATTGGTTGAGAGAATTAAAGTGAATATAGTTGTCCCCAAAATTAAACACCTTAAAAACAAATTTACTTAACCCCCAGGTCCAATGCTCAAGGGGAAAATCAGGTTCATGAAGGTCCAGCAGGCTGACATCATCTGGATCCCGGAGAGATGTAATAATATATGTTTCAGTCCAATACTGTATATAAAACTACTATGTATAGTAGAGTTTTCTTTCAAGGAACAGATTCAGGCTCAAGGCTGTCAAATGTTTCTGAGAAGAAAGTTTTGGTAAATATATTTTCTGACAATCTTTTCCACTTTTTGGCTACCCACATGCCATGGCTATCTGTTCCATCATCCCCCAGCATAACATGACTATGTGGGGATGATGGGATATAGTCAACCATCCCTAAAAGTTTCAGGTCAAATAGCATCAGGACAAGAATGTTTTTAAGTGAGAAGAAAAAAAAATATTGGGGGCAAAGTTCTTCCCAACATCTAAAAATCAGATCTGACTGTTGTCTGGTTAATAGTCTGTCTACGAACTGTCTACTTGTGGATTACTGATTTGGTAGACATATTCCTTATGGAAGAACTAGTAGTGGAAACAGATCAAAAGTCTTAGCTAAATTTAAGTTGCCGAGATTACTTCAGCATTGATCAACTAATGTTGAATTCTCAGATAAGATTACTCTTCTTATAGCCTTGTTCCCTGGCTCTGTATACTTTGGAGAAGAAATAATCAGTGCTGAAGACTTTGGAGCCACACCAATGAGACTGAAGGAAGAGTCAGAATCATGCATAATTCTCTCCTAGTCAGATGGACATTTTTAAACTTTGGACTTTTACACTTTGGCTGACACACATTCTTAACTGCAAATGGGTCATTCAGTCCCATCTTTTAGAGTCTATTATGTCGGCTTTGAAAAGATCTTTTTCACTTTCTGGCTCACATCATTCTAGGAATCTACAGATTGATTTCTGAGTATTTAGTTAATTAAATAGTGGGTTACTGAGTTTCAATGGTTTTATTTTAGCAATAGCATAAAGACAAACTCAAAGAAACTTTAAGGCAGAGGTGTGGTAGGTCTGGATTTTGGTCTGAAAGGGATGGTGTCACCAGTTGTGGTCCTAAAAAACAATTCCTTGATTCAGAACAGTTTATTTCTAAGTGTAATGTCACTTATGTGAAGCATTTGGTGGGGGAGGGGGAGAAAAAAAAGACTGTGCTTTAAAAAAAAAAACCACCAAGAAGCCCAGAAATGCTCAGATTACATAAAAGCCTGGTATCACCAGGAACTTCTCCAGAATCTCCTCCAGTGCCTCTTGCCTTTGAACTATGTATCCAGTATTTTTAAACTTTAGCTGTAGTGCTTTCCATGAGCAGCCTGGCTTGTTCTTCTGGGATCAAGTTATTCTCATCTGTTTTCTCCAGCAACACAACTGAAAAACAACAACATCAAAACTCTCTGATGCTTTACATAGGATGCTATCAATCTTTGTCTTTTCTCTCCCAAGCTTCCTTTCTTCTCTTAATCTTCTTTGTATAATACTCTGGCTCCCGCAACTGATGGAGTTTTCAAGGCATCCATGTGTTTGTCCCCTCGCACTGCGTCTTGCTTTTCGTTCCTCCCAGTTTAAAAGCTTTCTGTTCATGGAGGCGCAGCCACAATGCGCAGCCCTAGTCTCTGACATCATCTTCATTTGCGAGAATGCTTTGAGCTTTCAAAGCTTTGCCCCAAAATAAAAATTAAAATAAAGTAATACACATCTCAAAAGGAAGGGAAAGCAAATGAAATTTTCTGAGGCCCACTTGCAAAAAGAAAGGAAAAAAAATGTAAATGTCATACAAAAGGAAATGTTGCAGTAGATTGCATTCTGGCAAATCAGTGCTTTGTAACTTCTAATATCTGTCCCATTAGCCATTTTGTGAGTGGGCAGACCCCTCTCCACATTTTAGCAACCCCCAACAACCTCCACAAATCGCATGTGGGTCCACCAACCCCCAATATTTAGAGACCACTATATAGGCAGAAAAGTTTTTGTAGGAGGGGAACTGAGGGATAAAGGAGGGATCAGCCTGGAATCCCTACATAGCCACAAGTGGACTTAGTTTGCTTGTGGCTACATAGGGATTTTAGGCTGGTCCCTCTTTTAATTCCACCCCTAGGTTTTGCCACCCCTTCTCCTTACAGTTTCATTGTACTGTTGTTCGATGAAAGGGGAAGAGACATGTGAAACAAATGGCCAGCTAAAGTTGAGCTCATTTAATTCCCACAGCTTTCAAGCAAAAGTTTTAAATACAAACTTTCTCTTGAAGGCATTGGGGCTTTAAACAAAAAAAAAAAATCCTAACTTTAGCTCGATTGTTCTGTAACAGGCATTAGAGTTGCCTATAGTAACAGACATATCTCAGCATCCTCATTACGGAATCATATTACTCTTGTTTCTTGTTAGCCAGTTGACACCCAAGTGTTTTAAATGAACCTCTGCAATTAACAGCCCATTAGGATGAATAAGCAAAGTTGGCACATCACTTAGTGACATTTCAGCTTTCCTGATGAGAGGATTCACCAAGCCAGTAAGGCATTTATTCACATTTGGAGGGTTAACATGAAGCTTAGAAATCTTTTTTGTGAAAATGAAATGCAAGGGATGTTTCTATTATTGCAGACTTATTCTTTCTCAATCTTTGTTCAGGTATATGGCTGGTTTGGAAACTAAACAGGTTCATCTTTGCTTAGCATTTGATGTGGTTTTTTTCCGAGAAGCTCAAGACTGTTGGTTAATTTGGAAAATTGAAACAATATTTTGGAAGAAGGCAATGAGAAATCACATCATGCCAAGAAAACAGCTTTGATCTCTCTCTATATATGTCAGTGAGCATTGAGCTTGCAGACAGTATTACATTTTAAGTTTAGGTTATTTGGGGTTGTTCATTTCATTGCGTCCTTCCTTTTTTCTTAATGGGAATATGATATCTAACAACCATAATATGCAAGAACATCCAATCTTCAAAATGTATTTTCTGAAGCACTATCATAAATGAAGAACATATAATTACTTTTAAAAAAAAGCAATTTAGGACTAGCAGGGCAAGAAGCACACTATACTCAGGATACCCCATAACACATTTATCTGAATAAACTATGGTTTATATAGTTTAGTTATATAAACTATGGTTTGGAACCATAAAAGCTGGATACATGCAACATCAGATCACATGTTGTTTTCTGAGGAATGCCCAGATTGAGAAATCCAGGTACAGCAACTGACCACACTTGACAGTTGATACTTACCTTAACTTTGAGGATTGCGCATCCTTCTCCATCACTCTTGAGGGCATCAAGCTAGTCTAAAGGGGTCAAGAAAAGATACTCTTAGTGCATCTTCTTATCTGATCATTATTTCCTACTTTCTACCATCTTTGCCGTTGTGTCCCCATATTTAGAAAGGACTTTTCTGTGTGATTTTTTTAACATACGTGAACTAGAGAATGTCATAAGAGAGGAAGATATAGGCACTCTCCAAAATACTTGGTTCCTTCAAGTTGAATGCACAGTTAATCCAAACACTTGAATGAAGCCCAATGCTCCGATAGAGAAGGCTACTAGATCTAGGCTGCAAAAATCCAGTTGACCAATAGATGGCAGATGACTTGGAAAATTCACATAGTTTGCTGGCTTTTCAACATCTGCTTAAATGTACAGGTGACAATCAATGGCACTGAGTTACATGGCTTTTCAACATCTGCTTAAATGTACAGGTGACAATCAATGGCACTGAGTTACATTGCTTGCTATTTCAGTTGTCCCATGCCTTTCCCAGTCATCTATGACAAATAATACAGAAGAGCTAAAACACAGTTTTGAATTTAAGCCATGGTGGTCCAGTGGTTAGAATGGAGTATTGCAGGCTAATTCTGCCCACAGCCTGAAGTTTGATCCTGACAGGGCTAAAGGTTGAGTCAGACTTCTATCCAGATTTACATGACCCAGATTGTTGGGACCAGTATGTTGACTCTATAAACTGCTTCGAGAGGGCTGTAAAGCACTATGAAGTGGTATATCGGTCTGTGACAGTGGTGGGTTTCAAATTGTTTTACCACCGGTTCAGTGGGTGTGGCTTAGCGGGCGCCCAGTTTTCCCTACACCAGCTGAGGCCTGCAGCGCCAATCGGCTGAGAGGATAAAGAAGAGAAAAGCGCAGGGGCGGGTGGGACGGCTGATCCTGCGCTTTTATCTTCAGTTTCCTATCAGCTAATTGTTGGAGGGTTTTTTTTCCCTCCTCTAAACAGATCGTAGGCATTTTTAACTACCAGTTCGGCTGAACCAGTCCAAACCGGTAGCATACCACAACTGGTCTGTGATGGCGAACCTATGATATGCATGCCGGAAGCTGCATGCAGAGCCATCTCTCTAGGCACGCCAGCCATCACCCATTGCTCTTCCAGGTTCTGATGCACTGCCCAACTGGTCTTCGCACATGTGGGAGCGCCGGAAGCCAGAAAAGCAGCTCCCCGGTGCACACATGTGTGTCAGAAATGGGAAGTCCAGGTGGCCAGCGTGCAAGCATGTGTGCCAGGGAGCTGCTCTTCCAGTTTTTGGTGCTTTCCTGCGCCCGTGCACTCCTGTTCTCAAAAATTTCCCCAACACTGATTTAAGTGCTATTGCTATTGCTAAAATTCAAACATATTGGCTTTTAAACATAACCAGAAATAGCAAGGGTAGCCAATTCTGAAATCCTGGCTGAAATGAAATGTACTGTAGTATCATATAAAATAGCCATCTTTATTTATACTCATTTAGTAGTAATCTTTACATCTGAGTATATGTTATAAATGTACACAATTAGAGCAGTTAAGTGCATATCTCAAGAAGCGAAATCATGTCTTATGTCCACATCCTGTTGCATGTTGGTAGAGCAAAGAGGGAGAAAATTTTTCTTGCCTCACTTAATTAACCTATGAAGACTAGGGCACGCTTTAGTTTTAGTATGCAATCATAGACTTGTTCCTGCAAGCACAGATCTGTCACAAATGCAACGTCATGGAATTATCGGTTCCAATTCAGCAATTCCTCGTAGATAGCAGAGATTTCAGAGGGTATTTTGAGCTCCTCTGCAGGTTTCTGCTCTAAGGTTTGAAGCAGCCCACAGGTCCCACTTCAACTTATGACAAGAATTCTGTTCATTTCAATTTAGCTTAATTCTCCTCCCCCCATCACCACTTAAGCAAAGGCCTTTTGTCTGCATCTATGTGGTTCTGAGAACATTAGTATTTACTGACTGGAATTGACAGGGGATATAACCAGGACAATTACCAGATTTTTCGGACTATAAGGCACTCCAAACTACAAGACACATTTAGTTTTGGGGGAGCAAAACAAGAAAAAAAAATGCCTCCCAGCAATTTGCTTCCTTGCAGCTAACAGCCTGGGCAGCTTCAGCACAGCCTGATTTAGCATGAGAAGCTGATTGGTGGTTGGATCGGCTTCCTGGAATACCAACAATCAGCTGTTCCAGTCTGCAAGGATTGTCATCGCCTATCGCCATCTCTGCGCGCCCCATTTTCGTCCTCTATGTGCCCCGTTTTCAGCCTCTGCACATCCTGTGGGGTGTGAGGAGGCCGAAAATGAAGCGCACAGAGGCCAAAAATGGGGCGCGCAGAGATGGCGATAGGCGATGACAATCCCTGTAGACTGGAACAGCTGATTGTGTGTGTGTGTGTGTGTGTGTGTGTGTGTTGCCCGTGTCTTATGTGGAAATTGGTTTGGTTTAGTCCCAGGGGAAGGCAAAGGGTTTTAAGTGAGTTGTGTCTCAGGTGCCGATGCAGATTCTCAATCATCCAGGTCATAGTTGTCCCAAAGGTGCTTTTTTTCAAGAGGCAACTGGACTTTCTGGTTTTTCTTTGAAGATGTTTTGCTTCTCATCCAAGAAGCTTCTTTGGCTCTGACTGGATGGTGTATCCCACCTGGCAATATTAATGAAGTCTCGATTCACCCCTTCACAGGGGTGGTATTCAATGTTTTTGCTACCGGTTCTGTGGGCGTGGCTTGGTAGGCATGATGTGGCTTGGTGGGTGTGGCGTGGCTTGGTGGTCGTGGCTTGGTGGGTGTGGCAGGGAAAGGATACTGTAAAATCCCCATTCCCTCCCCACTAACCTGCTTTTCAGCTCCGTTCTCCTGGGTAGGGCAACATAAGAAGACCCAGCCGATCAGCTGGGACTCCAATCAGCTGGGACTCAGGAGGCAGGGAATAGATGGGGTGGGGTCAACTAGAGCTGGTATTTACCGGTTCTCCAAAGTACTCAAAATTTCCTCTACTGGTTCTCCAGAACCTGTCAGAACTGGCTGAATACCACCTCTGCCCCTTCATCATTCAGCCTAGTTTTAATCATAGGGTTGTTGTGTGGCTAAAATGAGTCACCTCTCTATATTCCATCCAGGTTTTGTGCAAAGAAGGGCAGGAGACAACTGTGATCAAAAATAAAATAGTACTACTCGTAATTGTGTGGTGCAAAGCTCCATCCATATCTTGTGGAACTGGTCAAGGTTGCAATGCAAACTTATTAGCTAGATGTACGTCATGAAATATCTACACCCTTGACCTGAGTAATAGATCATCAAACTATTTAATGACACTGATGCTATTGCTACTATTTCCCCCACCACTGCTAGCAGGAGTACTTTTGTATTAACAAGGTGCTGTCCTACCCACAAGGATAATTGCAAGTGAAGTGTGGATTACTTTGCAAAACCCTGCTGTCAATTAAATCTTCCCAACCAAAAGATTGGTTGATATGCACTGCAGAAAGACTGAACTTTGGAATCAGACCAGCTTATTCTTAGACTGGACTAGGGGCAGGGGTGGGCTTCAAAAATTTTAGCAAAGGGTTCTCTGCCTGGTTGTTGGGTGGGTGTGGCCATAATGGGCATGGTCTAGTCAGCCTCCTGCACTAACGCCGGGGGGGGGAGCGTTTTTGTCTTCCCCGGGCTCTGGAGGCTTTTCTAGAGCCTCGGGGGGGGGGGGGGCGAAAATGGCCTCCCCGGGCTCTGGAGGCTATCTGGAAGCCAGAAACGGGCCCATTTCTGGCCTTCTTAAACTTCCACGAGGCCCATTTTTTGCCCTCCTCGAGCCTCCACAGGTGCCCTACACTTACTGCATCCAAAGCAGGCTGCATGGGGACTCCTGGATGGGGTGGGGAGGGGTGACCAGACTCCTCTCTAGAGCACCAAAAATGTCCACAGACCGTTCTCATCCTGGTCATTCGTATTTTGAACTGTTACCATCAGGGAGATGCTACAGGTGTCTTAAAAGGAGGACTAATAGACTGAGAAACAGTTTCTTTTCCAAGGCAACAATTGTCTTGAATTAAATCAAACAGTACATTTGTGATTTAGACCTATGTATAAAGTGGCATTTTTAAACTATCTAACTTAATATATGTTTAAATAGGCTTTAGACTAGGTTTTATAATAATAATTATTATTGTTACTTTAATTATTTTAATTTTTAAATACCCTGTAGTAATAGTTCGAAAAAAGGGTTCCCAGGATGAGATGGATCTTTGAGAATGTTTTGAGCTTTTTTAAGGCAGGGGGAGCTATAAAGCTCTTCCAAAGAGGGGAGAGGGCAACCAATGATCTTCTGGGCAATGACATTAACCCTCTGGAGTGCTTTCCTATCTGCCACTGTGCAATTGGCAAACCATACAGAGGTGCAGTAAGTTAAAATGCTCTCTATGGTGCAGTGGTAGAAGGTCACCAGCAGTTTTTCATTCAGTTGTTGTTTTCTGAGAAGTCTCAGGTAGTATAATCTCTGCTGGGCCCTTTTGGCCAGGGCTGCAATGTGAGCACCCCAGATCAGGTCCTTTTTTAGGGTAACACCCAGAAAGTTAAAACTGGCCACTTGCTCCACTCGGTCTCCATTGATAAGCAAGGGCTGGATGTCTGATCTGTTCCTTCTATAATCCACTATAAGCTCCTTGGTCTTATTGGTGTTATTGTTATTGTCTCCACACCACAAAAGCAACTGGTCCACTTCATCTTGGTAGGCAGACTCATTTCCCCTAGGGATAAGTCCCACCACTGTTGTATCATCTGCAAATTTAGCAATATTACTAGAGTGAGTGGGAATGCAGTCATGCACACAAACAGTTTAGAGTAAGGGACTCAACACATAACCCTGTGGTGTACCAGTGTTAAGAATAAGGGCTGAAGGGATATGATTACTTAACCTGACCCTCTGTGAGTGGCCAGACAGGAAATCCATAATCCAAAAGCAGATTGAATTAGAAAGCCCAAGGTCCAGAAGTTTAGACACTAGTCTATGTGGAAGAATGGTGTTAAACGCAGAACTAAAATCCACAAAAAGCATCCTCACATAGCCCCCTTGCTGTTCTAGATGAGTCACAGCAGTGTGAAGAGTGATGGCTATAGTGTCCTCTGTAGATCTATTTTTTCTGTATGCAAACTGGTGTTTATCAAATGTATGCGGAAGACCAGAAATGATGTGCCAGCAGACCAATTTCTCAAAGCACTTCATGATGATAGGAGTGAGTGCCACTGGTCTGTTATCGTTGAGGTTATTGATAGGGAACTTCTTTGGCAGCAGAAAAATGTTGGAAGCCTTCAAACAAGATGGAATAGTGGCCTGGGATAAAGATCAATTGAAGATTCTGGTAAAGACTCCAGCCAACTGATCAGCACAATCTTTAAGCACTTGGCCAGAGATACTGTCAGGACTGGCAGCCTTTCTAGGGTCCACAGCCCTCAGAATGCTCCTCACCTCCTGTTCCTCCACAATGAGGTGGGGGCTACAATTGGCTGGTGGTTGTATTTTATCTGTCTCTGATGTCTCCACTTCAAAGCGAGCAAAGCAATGATTCGGTTTCTCTGCCAATGAAGCATCCCCCTCAGCAGTGTATCCCCCTCACCAATGTATCAATGACATTGGTCAGTTGATAGTTTGTAATTTGTCGAATCCCTCGCCATACCTGCCTCATGTTATTGCTATAAAAATTATCCTCAATCTTCCTCTTATACTCAGTCTTGGCCTTCCGAATGCCTTTCTTCAGATTAGCTCTGGCAACACTGTATCTTGTCCCATCACCGGACCTAAAGACCTTGGTCCTGTCACGCAAGAGGTGCTGGACTTCCTTGGTCACCCAGGGCATGGATTTCGAAGCCATGATGTCCTTCTTCTGCCTTGACCTCGTTTGCCTTCCCAAACACTATTTGTATGTCTACTTATGTGCAAGAGTATTTGATTAGGTATTTACAGGCCTAAGTGGTGTGGTTCAGAAATATGCTTATTTCCTTGTCAGATGTACATTTTATAAAGTGTTACATGCTTTTGATGCAAAAAAAAAAAGAAGAAGAAGAAGAATACAACAACACAGCAAATTGCTGGATGGCAGAAATGAGCTTGTTCAATGCTATCCGAGCCTTGTGGATGATTAATTTCTACTTTCAAGATCTGAGGTCCAAAAAACTTATCTCTTGCTGAGATGTTTTTTTCTGCCCTTGGATCCTTAAAAACTCCTGCATTGTGTAGTTCCTACGCTATTTCAAGTTGGGATATATTCAGGAATTTATTTGATCAGTCTCTCTTTCTACGCACTCACTTTTGATAGGTCTGAAAAGCCTCAAATATTTAACAAATGCAAAGTCTGCAGGTAATAAAATTACATTTGTATTCCTTTCACTATTGATATGCAAGATGTCTTTTATGAAACATTTTCTGCCTGCTGCAGTATTTTCTTGATAATATAAAGGATATAAACCACTAAAATATGAGGGGGAAAAAATGCCTGGCATATCAACAGTGATTTAAGGGCATGTGTTCCCAGTTGGTTTTGGGAATGCTTACAGTAGGGCTTTTGGGTTTTGTTTTTTTTCTAGCAGACATAATGAAAGTTCAGGAAATATTTACCAAGACTTTGTTTTATCATTAGTGACAGAGTTTGAGGAAGTAATGGGAAACAAGATTGTGTTTCTGACTACCTGAAGCAAAGACATATTCTTTGTTGCCCTGGGGAGATTCAGATCTTCCAAGCTGCCATGGTAGGAGGCCATATTTCACGTGAACATCAGAAGAGACTTAATGATAGCAAGAACAATTCCATATTGGTATCACTAGAAAGATAGCAATCTTTTCCACCCTGGAGGTATTCATAGACAGTCTACTGTCATAAAGGCAGAAAGGCTCATTTGGTGCTGGTGATTTCCTTTACCTCATTCTTATTAAAATATATATATTGTGAGCTACCTGGAGGTGCTCTTGGTTGGAGCTGTCCACTGCCTTTTGTTGTTGTTGTTTTAAATGTACTGTTCTTGTCTGTGAGAAAACTGTCCTTATTCCCAAGCTATTTATATACTTTGAGACAAAAGTAATGCAATACACAGAGCCTTTTCAAGTCCGTACCCACCTTTTAACATAATTCAGTCCAAAATCTAAAAATGATCTCTCACTGCATCGCTGGAAACCTCGATCAAAAAGCAGGACGGTCAATGCAACTTCCTTTGCTAAGCCCATTCTTTCACCCAACAATAGTCATCCAGAGCTATTAATATTCTTTTTTTAACCCTAGGCCACTTCTGCAGTTCCTATGCATGAATCTAAGACAGCCTGAAGGTAGCTTTGCAGAAAGAAGTAGATAGCCGTTTTTGCCTCAGTGAAAAGGCCACTTAATCAACCTGAATTGCTCTCTCTAATCAGTAACATTACTCCAAGCAGGATTCCAGCATGCCTTCCTTCCGTTATCATCATCGGGATAACACACAATTACCTGGTTCCATTCAGAAGCAATATTTCAGCTCTCTGAGGTGGGAAAATGCAGAGGCAGGCACTCGCAACTCGCAAAGGCTCAATGATAGCAGGAAACACAAACCCAGAGGTGGGATTCAACAATCCCAGTTCGCTGCCCAGTTGCTGAGTGGGCGGGGCCACGGTGGTCATGGCCTACTAGAAATTCTGGGAGGGCCGTTTTTTACCTTTCCCAGAGTCTGGAGGCTTTCCTCAGGCCTCTGGGAGGATGAAAACAGCCTCCCCTGAGCTCTGGAGGCCCTCCAGAAGCTGGAAACAGGCCCATTTCTGGACATCTGGAACTTCGAGGGGCACTTTTTGCCCTCCCAGACCTTCTGCACAGACCCTGCACTTAACCTGCATCCAAAACGGGCCGTGTGGAGACTCCTGGATGAGGCGGGATGGGACGCGAGGAGCGAGCTGGTCGGTTCAACTACAGGTTTGGTGAACCAGGTGCAAATTTAAAATCCAGTTCACCTGAACTGGCCCGAACTGGTAGAATCCCACCCCTGCACAAATGCACAGTGAACGTGTGGGCGAAATGAAGTGGCTATAGGAAACAGGAGGAGAGAAATGAAACTCACAGCTGATACCTTAAGATCAAGTTGTGGCAAAAGTTCCACAGCATGGAGTAATTTCCCTTTCTCCAGTGGCATTGTTTTCATAAAGCTTTCCAGTAGCAGTGTCAAAAAGCAAAACAGAAAGTGAAACAATGGAGAAAAAAACACTCCAGCTATAATTTCAGGGAAGTGTTGCAAAGATTTGGAAAAAATGGAAAAAGAAAGGGAGGAGGAGCAAATGGGTTACATAAAAATCCCTCCACTCACGCTTTTCTTATGCATGATTGCTTAATTGTAATGGCTGAATTAATTTTATCTCCAGTTTATTATCAGTAGGCAAGGAGGATCACGTGGGGATTCATTCAAATAGAGCCAATGTTGTTAAAGAGCCATGGTGGGCCAGTAGTTAGAATGCAGTATTGCAGGCTGACTCTGCTGACTGCCAGCAGTTCGATTCTGACTGGCTCAAGGTTGACTCAGCCTTCCAACCTTCTGAGGTCGATAAAATGAGGATCCAGATTGTTGGGGGCAATATGCTGACTCTGTAAACCGTTTAGAGAGGGCTGTAAAGCTTTGTGAAGTGGTATATAAGTCTGAATGCTATTGCTATTAAATGAGAATAAAATAGCAAAAGAACAGGATTGATAGTATCTGACCTGCACATATAAAGCGATGCTGGAAAAGATGCAATAAAGGACCAACAATATGATAAATAGGCCATAGTAGCTCCTTTATAAGGAAACACTACAATGGGTGCTCTTTGCGGGTTTGTTTGTAAGCAAGTTCTGTGTAGGGAAATGTGACCCAAAAAGATTATAAAATCATACTGTGGCCAGAGGCTTTTTCCTTTGATCTATTATATTGTTCGAAATTGAGCTCATCCATTGAAACTGATACAGAAAATTACAGGTTGTATTCCACTTAGGACCACAATTGAAGCCAGGATTTCTGTTTCTAAGTGAGACATTTGTTAAGTGAGTTTTGCCCCACAGTTGTTAATCACTGTAAGTGAATTACTGCAGTTGTTAAGTTAGTAAGACGGTTGTTAAGTGAATCTGGCTTCCCCATTGACTTTGCTTGTCAGAAGGTCGCAAAAGCTGATTACGTGACCTTGGGACCCGGCAACCATCATAAACACAAGTCAGTTGCCAAGCGTCTGAATTTTCATCAAGTCACCATGGGGGTGTTGCAATGGTTGTCAGTATGAAAAACGGTCATAACTCACTTTTTTCAGTGCCATTGTAATGTTGAATGGTCCCTAAATGAAGTGTTGTAAGTCAAGGACTACCTATATTTAATAACATTAAACCCTGGATTGTGTTCAGTTATGGCAGCACCACCAAGTTAGAAACTGTAAAGACGTTCTAGTTTTTAAAAATGCAACTAGAGGAAACAGACAAATTCGTTTCATATATACGATAGGCTCTTGGTATCATACAATTCTTGAATCATAGATGGCACAGATTCAGAACCCAGGTACTGGGGAATACCGGTGGAACAGGATTTATGACCTCCTTGTTCATATTCAGTGGTGGGATTCAAATTTTTTTATTGATGGCTCTGTGGGCGTGGCTTGGGGGGCATGGCAGGAGAAGGATACTGTAAAATCCCCATTCCCTCCCCACCCCACTAACCTGCTTTCCAGCTCCATTCTCCTGTGCAGGGCAACAGATCAGCTGGGACTCGGGAGGCAGAGAATAGATGGGGGCGGGCCAGTTTGCCGGTTCTCCAAACTACTCGAAATTTCCACTACTGGTTCTCCAGAACTGGTCAGAACCTGCTGAATACCACCTCTGCTTGGGTTCCTGAATGCAGGGTGAAATCCAAGTCAAATAAATAGCTGTGTATCTAGTTAATCACTGATATAATATGATGGACTGGAAATTCCTCAGTCTGATTCAAAGCATCTTATACTCAGGCATTTTAAGTCAAAGTGAGGTCAAGAAATTCAACAGGACATCTAACAATCTTCCTGTGAAATGGCAGTCCCAAAAAGAAAAATGGTTTCTTTAATGGTGCCATTTTAACCCTAGATTCAGATCAAGCTAGATCAATACTAAAGCAAAGCATCTTAGCTACAGAAGGTCAAACAAAAACCTCTTTCTCTCATAATACACTTGCAAATAAGCAAATGCCATATTTATAACATATCGGACTCTCCAAATTTAGGAATTTCAATTTCTATCTTTCAATTTCATGTTCTCCCACAGTTGTCCTGGAAGGAAAACCCCATTTGAATTCCGATACAGCCCCAGTGATATAGGTACTGTAGACAAGAGCCCATCTTCTTCTACATGAGCCATGGTGGCGCAGTGGTTGGAATGCAGTAGTGCAGGCTACTTCTGCTGACTGTTGGCTGCCAGCAGCTTGGCAGTTTGATTTTCACCAGTTCAAGGTTAACGTCAGTAAAATGAGGACCCAGATTGTTGGGGATAATATGTATGCTGACTCTGTAAACCTCTTAGAGAGAGCTGTAAAGCACTGTGAAGCGGTATAGTAGTCAAAGTGCTGTTGCTAATGCTGTATTGCCAATTTCGACATGGACAATCGCCACCTTTTGTTTAAATTTCAGGAGTGCTCCAATAGCTTTTATTTACACTACCTGTTAAATCAAGATAAATGTATTTCTCTAAAAGAAGCAAAAATTCTGCCACGTTATGTGTAAGCTTCGCCCACAAATGGTTGCTATTTGTTTCTGGTTGTTAGGGGATAGTTTTGTGTTGTTCATTATTGATTGTACTTTGATTGGTCAATGACTGAAATAAAGTGTCTGTCTATCTGCCTGTCTGTGTGTCTGTCTGGAGTCAGGAGGATACTGTCTCATTTCTGGCAAAACTCATCAAGGTCATTTGTTATGGAACCTGGGACTAAACAGGGCAAGATAACTTGCAAAGTGTTTCTGGAGCTTCCCATCTTCTGAAGAACCTGGATCAAAAGGGTGCAGTGCAAATTTATCACAAAATAGCATTTGAGCCATCTACCATTTTGATCACTGGAACTGTTTTTAATAGTCCTTTCAGCAGCTGAAGAAGCTGTGCTAAATAGCTACCTGAAGACACAATGATGGTAGCAAAGTAAATTATGCTGACCAACTTTACTATTACATACAGACCCTCTCAGTAGAATTTGTTCTTGTTTACTTTGGGACTTCTGCTATTTGGCTTCAGGTTCTTGCCTCACCTGCTCTTCCTCCAAATACAAGCTTAGAATCCATATTGCAGGAAAGCAACCTTGTCCACTTTTGAATATTAGCCATAAAATTCCTCAACGCATTTAAGAATATCTTGAATTCTATTTGTTTCTTTCATAGCTGATCTCTCGTCACGATGGAGTCAAGAGTTAGGAAGTGAGATGAGGCAATTGAAGTTCATAGCAATTGAAAATCAGATTGCTCCAAACATATAGCAACTGAAATAGGTTAAAGAAAAACAACATATTTCTGGAGTTTCTAAGGCAAAAGACAAGCCAAGGCATTTGCAAGAGTGCTCAAGATGATAGTCATAAGCATCTTTGACTGCTAGGGTTGTCTCTGGACCAACCAAGTGTCAAGCTGCAGGGCTCTATTTACTTGGAATAAGCATGCATCAGAAGTTAACTTGTGAGAAATAATGCCTCTTCCATCCGCACCTCACGGAGATTATTTCAGTGCTTCGAACTGCTTGGAAGAAATTTCTGGCTGAATATGATTTGAAATACATAGAAGCAGTAATTGCTTGAGAATGTCACAAGTAAATTAGTAATCAACATTAGAATTCTAGATGGCAAAGCAGAACATGCCAAAAGGGATTGCAAATCGTAATCTCTCTTAATATTGTGGTAGATTTTGGGATATTTGCAAAAAAATATTTAGAATTCAGGATTTCCCCCCCACCCTTGCTTTAACAACCCCATTGTTTATATCCACCATCCAATGCCAAAGAACAAGGAAGTGAAGGATTCAAAGAATCTTATCAGGAAAAAAGAAGCCATGTAGAACTACAGGAGAGGTGTCAACTCATGTCATCATGGCGGCATCACGTGACATATCGGGAGATTTTTTTTTCCCCTGTTCGCTAAGCCGGGCAGGGGTGGGGTCAGCACATGACACATCAGGCCCGCGGGCTGTGATTTGACAGCCCTGAACTATAGAAAAGGGAATATAATTGATAGTTTTTGCATATGGAAGATGGCCCAATGACTGTTCTTCAAGAGACACCTGCAGCTGAAATAAAGACGTGGCTGTCAAATTGGACTCGATAGTTCCTAAATGCCTATTATAAGATCAGAAGGCATTTCAGCTGAAATGAGTAAAATATGAAATGCAAAGCTGGAGTCTATGAAACACAAACACACACACACACACACACACACACACACACACACCAAAACCCCTAGAAGGCTTTTTTTAATGTTCAAATGTTTGTGTCCAGGGGTGGGATTCAACCAGCGTTACTATTGGTTTGGTTATTATGTTTAGCGCACGCATGTGCGCTTTGCGCTTTGTGTGCCAGACACATGCTGCGTGCACTTGTAAAAACACTTAAGCTGTGCCGCCCGGACAGCTGAAAAGCACTGCGCGCAGGTGCACAGCATTTGAAAAGCCTCTTTGTTCCTGCTTTTTCAACGTCAGTTGTGCCGTGCAAAGCAGCTGAGGTTGAAAAATCAGGAAATAAAGGACAGGTAAGAGCCCAGGCGGGCGGGTGGGCCAAACAGCAGCAAACACAGAACCGGTTCAGTTTTGCTGCTCTTCAGAGCTCCTGGTTCTATAGAGCTGGGCAGAACCAGTAGCATCCCACCCGTGTTTGTGTCAGATGTTAATACAGTTCGAAAATAGTTATTAAAATGTCCTGTAAGGGATGCATGGGAAATTATTTTTGGGGGGTGGGGGGAATCAGCTATGCAGTCTTTTGAGATCAGTTGCAATCAAAGAACTGCTATAGTTAAATAAAGAGGGCTCCATTCTTAAAGCTCCTATGGCAACAAGTTGCAAATGTGTGAGTGTACACCCCCATTGAGACATTCAAGATCAAATTTTCAAAAATGAGTGCATTCTAGAAAACATTTGTCATGTTATCTCTGAATAGTTGGAGCAGAGTGTACTGCATTGAAACTTGAAAAATATAGTAAAATTACCATCATATGATGAGAAGCCATGGTTACCTGGTCTCATGGTCTGATCAGCCTGTAAATAAATAAATGAAAAAAATAGGGGGGGGGACCCCTTTCCCAGTTCTTTTTTTTAGTAAGAATTAAGAATATTCCCTTTAACAGCATTAATATGGAGAAAATATGGACTATTCTTATCTGTACATATAATGATGTATAGAACCTGGTATCTGCTAAAGAGAATTCTGCTAATATAGAACCTGCAATACATTCTTGGCACAGTTGGCTGACAAGCTTCTCTTTCATAAAGTAGAGAGGATCAGTTTACATTCTTTATTTGACCTAATCAGTAGGGAAGAATTGGTCAAGGAGATACCAGAGTTTTAGAAAGGTATGAGTGTAATGCTTACATCAATCCTCTATCTTAGATTTCAGGAAAAGTGATTTGTCAGATAAATGCTAGGTAGGATATCATGGCAAGATAAAATAATAGAGACAGCAGGCAAAGGTAAGTAAGAGTTCCTGAAAAGAAAATTACTAAACATAATCTCAAGTCATGCCAAAGGGGAAAACAGAAAAAAGAAAAGAATAATGGAAGAAAGTTTTATTGAAGGTGATTTTTTCATCCTGTAGTTCTGTCCTAAATCCAGTGTCCTTCTTTTGTTTGATTTATTTTTTTAGACTCAGTTATGCAGTTTGATATTTTAAAAATCCTTATTATATCTGCTGGTGAAATAAAGATCAAAGATCCTAATATAAACGAAGTTACTAATACAATTCAAAACGACCTTGATGATTCAGAAAAGCTTACCTGAAATGAACAAAATGATAATCCCACCAAATGCAAAGTTTTTTTGTTGAGGTAAATTTTTATTATCATTTTCAATAAACATGGCCGCTATAAAAATGACAAAAATTCTTATGGCACTAATATGTGTAAAAACATTTTGAATGTTCAGGAGGTAAACATGAATCAGAAGGATAATGTGACTGTAAAAATGTTTATGTGGTTTTAAGAAGAATTGGCAGAAGTTAGGATAATTTCCAGGTTGTTAGATATTGTAAGGGATCATACATCATTTGAAATATTGTCAGCGTTTCAGGTGATACGCTAACAAAGACAGAAAAAAACCAGAGGAAAGTTCAGAAGAAGGTGATTAAGAATATGCAAAATAAATTGTATGAGAAATGATGGAAGTAATTTGAGGGAATGGAAGGAGTAGGAAGAAATAAAGGTAAAGAAAAAATGACGATAGCATTCTTCAAATATCTAAAGGACAGATATTTGAAGAAACTGGTGCTTCTACTATTCTTCCCAAAATCTAATTTTAAAATGAAAAGTTTTTCATTGAACATTAAAAGAGTTTTTCACTTTTCAAACAGATATACCCATTTTGAATTTTGAGGAAGATTACCAGACCTGGATTGGGGAAATGTAGAAAGCTATTACATAGCTGTAATCAGTGAGGAGTTTGTTGCCATCTAAAAGTAATCAGAATTAGTGCAGTCCAGAACTTGGGCACAAAGTTGTAGACACTTTCTCTCTCATTTTATATCTCAAGAATGCTTATAGGACCTTTTCTTGATGCAAGAATCCTGATGGCTTTATTTCTGCATCTGTCTTCTTGGTAATTATCTACTCATTAGGGTGAGTAACTTGTGGCTCAAACATCCTAAGTTGGGGAAATTACTGGTAACTAACTATGTGCATCAAAGGTCTACTACAAAGAAACACTATGTTCTCCAAAGTGTTTAACCTACCCATGATAAATTGACCTCTTTCAAACAAAAATTTAAAAAGGACAAAATAGTCCACATATCTTGCCTTTATCCTCTGATGACCTCATTATGTCATTACCTCTGGAAATTACAGCAATCTATTTTTAAAAATCATACAATTATATGGAAGTAATCCCACTGAGCTCAACGAGATGTACTTCTGAGTAGCCATACCAAAAATTCTGTGATTTTAAGTGTCTGAATGTTCCTCTTAAATAATAAACACTTTAAGAAATACTGGAGAGAAAGAAGAGATAAGAAAGGTTATATAGTACATGTCTTCAAGGAAAGTTATCTGGACAGAAATTATTCCCATTTACACAATGTGTTGAAATCTCAAAGAAAGATAACTTGAAATTCTGGGTACATTTCAAAAGAACATATTTAGAACTGAACATTGGTCTATGAATTTTATATAGATGGCTAACAACCAGCTAACTAAATAAATGGTATTTAAAGGTTGTTAGGAATAAATCCTTTTGGAACTTTTCCAACTGGTCATTCTACTACATTAAAAATTTGTAATTCTCTCTCCCCCACTTCCTTTCTCTCTCTTTCTCTCTATCTCTCTCTTTTAAATTTCTGAATAGAAATTAGCTATGTGAGCCTTCAGTTTAAAAACAAATGACATTATTCGGAACTAATAATAAACCCAACATGGTTATTAAGGCAACTAATTTTAGACTTTCCAAGTTTGAGGTGTATAATGTTAGATTAAGCAGATCTTCTGGATAGAAAGAAGAAAGGATTAAAGAGGCGGGGAAAGCACAAGATCATATATAGTATAAATAAATTGGGGATACTTTTTAAGATAGCTTTTAGGAAGCTATTAAGATAGCTTTTAGGAAGGTAAAATTGATGGGCTGTTTTTTGGGGAGGTTAGACCTTTGGCTCCTGAATCCGATATCAATTAAAGCTACAAATTAATCAAAATGTGCTGCTAATCTGAAATTGCAAAGTTTTTTTTCTTTTAAGATCAGTGGTGCTTATTTTCTTCTGCTTCTTGGGCAGATAAAGCTTGAATTTTAAACATCTGACAACACAAATTGTTTGGCTTCATGGATGGCCTTATAATAAACAATCTGCCCTGGCTTGATTTTTTTTCTATCTGATATAGCTTGATCATTTGCCTTGTATTGTCAACTAGTAAAGAAATTTAATCATAATTAGACCTGCATGCACAGAAATATAGCACAATGCATAGTAAAATATACTCAACCCAGACAACCATTTTATTTCTGTTAAGTAAGATAGCATCTCCCTAGAGAAGTTTGGTAGACAGCGTTTTCTACACCTGGGATATTCTAACCTCATGATTTCATGACTGAATATCATGGGCATTGCACCACAGCTAGAGAGCACCATGTCAGGGAAGGTGGGCTCAAGTCCTTAAGGTAGCTGAATCATGCCAATTTCACTGAGAAACAGATTTGGTACAAGCATGAAATTGCAATAATGCCCATACCACTTCGTTTTATCACTTGTTGGCACTGAAAATGGCACTAATATCTGATGCAGGTCATATTTCACTTGACTGGCAACCTAGTTTCCCTGATTGGGGTCCTATTTTGTGTTTTATTCAATGGCAAAACAATAGGTATTACATTTAATATGCTTCTTAAAAAAACACATTTCTGTAATTCCTTAGGCCAGTGGTGGCTAACCTTTTTCGGTTCCTGTTCCAAAATTTGTGCACGTGCTCACACATGCTCACTCATGTGCCAGCACCCAGAAGGCAATGTGGGCCCCACCACCACCTGTGCATGCATGCGTGATCCCCCCCGCTGCCCCCTTACCTGCACTATGCATGAGCATGCCTCCCAGCTGATTTTCGGGCCTTTTTCGGCCTCCCAGAGGGTCAAGGGAAGCCTCTGCAGCCTTTGGAGACCGAAAAATGGGCCCATTTCATCATTTCCGATATTTCTGGAAATACAGGAAGTGATGAAAATGGCCTTTTTTCAGCCTCCAAAGGCTGCAAAGGCTTCCATCGAGCCCCTGAGAGGCTGAAAAAGGGCCCAAAATCAGCTGGGAGGTGCACACATGTGCAGTGAGGTAAGTTTGCCTGGGGCTCGCATGCCCACACAAATGGCTCTGTGTGCCACCTGTGGCACATGTGCCATAGGTTTGCCATCACAGCCTTAGGCCAATCATGATCAGTTAGTTAGGTTTTTTTTTCTGGCAATTTCCTTGTTAATTGACAAATTCTTTCTTAGAACCTTCTGGCTCAATAGTTTTCCAAGAAACTGTAATGGTATGTAGGAAAGACCTTGGGTGATTGGGCAAGGAGATGCTGCCAAGGAACGGTCAGATAAGAGACAGGCATAGTCCACAATCAGATAGTGGGTGAGGCAAGAGGCTCAGAAGGGACTCTACCTCATTTCTAGGGTTACAAAGGAGATGAGGACAAAATTGTGCTTTCATATTTTCAAGGTTCTGTTGATGTAGCTTTGCCATAAAATAGAATTAGCTCAGTTCATTGCAAACCAGTTTACTCTAACCTAGCCAGTTTACTCCAGGAGGCTAACAGAAGCAGGTACTTTTACTCCTGTCCTCATATCCGCATCAGAAAGTCAACAGAAGTTTCTGGGGTTGAATCTTCCTGCAAACGCTGTTCAGCACTCACCTCCTTTACTAATCTAGCCGCAGTAATAACATACAACTTTGGTCACAGTAGTGGGAAAAGCACTGAGCATCACGATTGCCAACACACAGTGGCATTTCACTGTGACAACTCATGGGGGCTTTTAAAAGCAACTGAGGAAAGCTGGCAAAGAAGAGGATCTAAATCCTTTGGAAGATTTCAATCTGCTTTTGTTTATTTATTACAACCAGTCTTCTCTGCCTCAATTCGCAGCATCGCATCAAATGCCTAGAGCTATTCAGTATTGAAAAAGATCGAAACACTGTACACGGTGAGGATGGGAAAAGTTTATTTTATGGAGACTGAGTAGATGTTTTTATTTTATAACTGATGATAAGTCAGGGGGCAGGCGATTGATTAAATACTGCTTTTTGTTATATCCTGTTTATTAGTTGGGGGAAAGGGAGGGGGAGAACTCATGTCTCACACTGTATTTTTTATATTCCTTATATTTCAGTGTCAACATTGAACATGTTCTTTGCAATGGATGCTGGTGGAAATTCTGATGGTGTGAAAATGCCATAAGTTAAAATGAAGGATTGCTATTTTTCATTTCTTCTTTGACTGATGTCCTAGTCTAGGTCTGCATTTTTCTGATTCGTAGTAGACCACAAAATCTGTGTTAAGAGACATTTGCCAACCTCACACAATGTAATAAGAGGAAACCCTAAATCTGGCTGGGGCATTCTAGGAGTTGAAGTCCGCACAACTTAAAGTCACCAAATTTGAACAACAATGGTCTAAAGCAGGGTTGTCAAACTCAAGAGCCGGATCTGGATTGCATGGTGCTTAGATCTGGCTCACGGAGTCATCCTGGAAACAGTGAGGGACCAGCCCATGGTGCCTCTGCCAGTGAAAATGGAGCTTGGGAGGGCCACGTTTAGCCCTCCTGAGCTCTGTTTTAACTGGCAGAGGGTTGCAGGAGGCCGCTGCAGTCGAAAACAGAGTTCGGGAGCCCGTTTTTGCTGGCAGAGCGCTGGGGCCACCATAGGCACCCCTGACATGAGTGACGTTGAGCTGGCCATGCCCATCCCGGCACCCCAAGGTCAAATACAACCCTGATGTGGCCCTCAATGAAAGTAAGCTTGACACCCTGGCCTAAAGTTACCTACTTTAAAGTTATCTACTCATTCCTTTAGCAGGGACTCTATTGATCCTCAGGTACCTCTTCTTTAAACTTTTGTCAGTTTTAAGCTCTTCATTCCTTCTGGTCATTACTTCTAATCTTGCAGATTCTAACAAATAGAGGACAGATTATTTTGAAATGCACTCTGCTTAAAAAAAAACAAACACCCAATCAATAGCCATAAATAAAACACCTAATTCTGAAGTATCTAATCCTCCAAACTCTTCTACTGCCTTTAAAAAAAACAACAACCTATGTCACCTTTAAATAAAAATGTTACTGAAAATTAAAGTTATTTATGAGTTCTCAACTTCAATTGCGCAGGCTTGAAGAATAAATCTACAGGCTCAAAAAGGGAAAGAACTAGAGTTTAAAATGTGAACAGGTTTAATTGGTAGCTATAGCAACGTAAAAATAAGTTGATTGATGAGAGGGCAGTTTCATTTCTGGAATAAAAAACAAATAATGTTAATATTTGAATGTAAGGCCTTTTTCTTGGCAGTTTGTGTCACAATCAAATCAAACTAAAGTATTTATTTCAGTATGAGAATTCTTTTTTTAAAATAACCATTTACAAATACACTGGCAGTGTTTATCCTTTTAGTTACATGAGATTCTTGTTTATTACACTGGAGTTATATCCAAATACTTCAGTGTTCATAAAAGTATCTATATTGAAATCAATGCAGTGATTTTTATTTTGATAGGGAGTGTCCTTTCTCTAGGCAGTTTACACACACACACACACACACACAGATTAACATATAACATATTCTCTCTCTCTCTCATATATATATATGTATATGTTTATGTATTCCTCTTCAATTCCTTTCTTTTTCATATATATATGAAAAAGGAAGAGGAAGATAAAAGTGCAAGAAAGAAAAAATAAATAAAAAAGAAATAGAAAAGAAAAAAGATACAAAGAAGTAGATCCCAATCATCTTTACAAAAATTCTAAGTACAATTACAAACTTAGCTTTTACTCTATGGTTACAACATACTCTCTTATTTCTATAATCTACCTTGTCTAATCTTCAAAATCATGAATCATAAATTCATTTTTTTGTTTCACGTTACTACACATTACTACATTTCAGTAATAAATGTAGATGTTGTCTTGCCTCTGTTTAAATAAGTTAACATTTGAGCAAGTTCCATCATCTTCATCAACTGGTAGAATTTATCTTTTCATCTTTGTGCATATAATAATCTCAATGCAGTTATCAGGTTCAAAAGCAAAATTCCATGACTTTTTTTCCCAATTGATTGCCCAACAATCCTAAAAGAAAAAATGCTGGTCTCAATTGCATATTAATCTTTACAATCCTCTGGCTCAATATATAAATGCAGAATTTTATAGCTTTTTTACACCAATTTTTAGGGATTTCCAGGAAGATGGCAGACTGAAGATGGCAGACTAATGAAAAATGGAGCCAGCATTTGTGGTCATGAATAGGAGCCAATGAGTAAATTTGTTCCTTTAGTTTTCTCTGGATAAAGAGAGGATGTGAGATCACCCAAGTCTTCACCTTATGGTTGATTGTCAGAAGGAGATAGCAAAATAGCTGTGTCCAGAAGAGTGGGGCGGGGGGAGGGAATTGGGAAAATATTAACCATGATTGCTCCAGCCACATATGGAGCCTGTTTAGAAGATAATAAGTTCTTTGTTAGCTATTTTCAGAAATATAACTGCTTCAAAGACAATTTCAAATGACAAGATTGCAAATACCAGGAGATTGTCCTGAATCCTTAATATAAGAAAATGAAGATGTACCTTTATAATCTTTAGGAATTTAAAATAAACAGCAAAATCAAGACAAGATTTTGGCTACAGAAAATTTTAAGTGGATTAAGGACTCAGAAAGCATTGGAATATTGTATTTGAATATTAAGACTTTGAAATTAACTTTAAAGAATAAGTGCATGTTATGGGAAAAAGAAATTATTTTTGACAAGTAACAAGACAAGTAATATATAATAGCATTCAGAGATATCTTTGAGGAACTGCGCTGGTAACAGCATTGGAACTTTGAATCAATTATGTCAGCTTGTTGCTTCTTGAAACACAGTCTGTTCTCAGAAGAAGATGTTATAGAAAAATATACACAACAAAATCTACCTGAGAACTGGATGAAAATTTGAATTTGAATTTGTCATAGATATAATGAAACAATTGGATGAAGTTTTAAAAATTAAGAAGGAAATAAATATGACAATTCCAGAGAGCAATTGGATCAATTTCTTTGGCTTATCAAAAGCAAAAACAAGGCTGTTTTATAGCATTGAAGAAATTCATATCAAGGATCTAAATGGATTACAGACAAAGATTGTTCTGTATAAAAAGGAACAAAGGAATATAAAGTTGTTTTACTTGACCAGGGTTAAAATGGGTTATATTGTCATTTTGGTTGGTACTCTTTAGATTCACTGATATCTGAAATGGAAAAATGTGGTTTATTAGATTTGCTTACATTTAATACGATGTTTAAGCATCTGCACACAGAATCCAGCACCTAAACTGGATCTACATCTAACTGCCTTTTTACTTAAGGTGAGGATATTTTGTGAACTTATTCTTCCTAAAGGAGAAATTATACCTCTTCCTTATGTTAAATTTTAACCTTTTGTTTATATTCAAATACTGGGATTACTTTACATTTGCTAAATGTAGAATTGTTTATAGTTTAGAGCTGAGATAGGGAATGTTTATTTGAATGAGATATGTTGCTATTTGGGATGGTTTTCTTTGGAACTGTTGGCATTTGAAATGGAAAAATATTGTGTATTGGAGGTTTTTTTTTTTTTAAAGGAGATACCATTCCTCTTTGTCATGTTAAAATTTAGTTTTGTGTTTATACCAGGATATTGAAACTATTTAATGTCTTTTAAATGGGGTTTTGCTAAGAGCTGAGATGTTGAATGTGGAGTTTTATATATGTTAATTAATATTATTTTAAAGATCTGATCAGACTTTTTACTGATTGGGGAAGATGCTATGTATTTGATTTGCCTATGGTTAGGAGATGAATTATGGGATGAAAAGTTTTATATTTGTTAATTAAGAGGAAAATGAAGAAATTATGAAATTGTTAATATTTGTGATGAGAATTTGCCTTCTTGAGAGGACATTCTTTTTATTTTTTTTGCTTTGATGAACTCTTCTTATTCTTTTCTCTCTTTTAAGTTTGCATTAACTTTTCTTGTTGTAATTGAAACCTTGAAATAAAAGTATTGCCAAAGTAGAAAAAAGAAAATTTCCCTTTATCTGTAAGTTAGTTATACCCAAAGTAATTAAGAAATGAGGCTTATGAAAATCTTATCCCCTTCTGGGCTGCATTACAGCTGTAAGCTTGACTGAACTCCCTTGACTTCCAGCTACTCAACTCACAAACTGACCTCAAAAACCTAATCTCTGCAGGTTTGTGATGAGGAGTAGCTGTCCAGAGCACAGGGGGCAATCTCATGGTCACTCATGTTTTGTGGAGATACTGCACTGGCTAATATTCACCCTCAGGCCACTGATCTCCCCCGCAATACCATCCTCATTCCTTCAAGGATGTCTAGTTCACCATGAATCCTCCTCAGAAGACTTCAGGTTTGAAATTACTAACGTGATAGAATTGCAGAGTAGATCTGGAACAAAATCTAATAAAATATGTGATAAAATAGGAAGTCTTTCTATCCTGTTATCAAGGGATATGGAGAATTTTGCCACATGTCAACTGCAAAAATGTGTAGTAAATGTTGATCTTTAATTATTTGACACAATTTTTTCAGCACGTCATTTATTGTGATTTTTCAATTATTTACAACCAATATATCTACCAATGGTGTCTTCTAGAATACCTTTATTTCAAGTCTTCCTTTTTGCCTTCATTTTCCTGAATTTCATAAAAAAGAGAATATTAATGACTATTATTTCTCTTATCATTAATGTTATTATTTTGTCTATCCAGATATGACTTGCACTATTTGAGGGCAGTCTCTTTCAATCCATTGTGATGAAAAACCCATATTTGGAATAAATTATAGCTATATTCCAAGCAAAAAAAAAAATCCTAGTTTTTCTTTTGAGTCTAGATGAACAGTCTAGGAAAGACTGCCTTCACTTGTCAGGGACATATAACAAACAACCTGATGGTTTAATTAGCCCACAGCAACACGTCCAATTGTTTCAAAACACTCCTAATAATGTTATCTTTCATGGATTGCTATCCATGAAGTATATCCCATTTCTCCTTATTTCTTTGGGCTGTCCAGCTGGTCATTTTCTGTCAGTCCCAGACTTACTGCTACTGTTCTCCACCTCTTTCTTTCACTGAAGTTTTCCATAATTTCCTCAGCATGGGTCTCAGTGGTATGAACCTAGTATCACGCTCTTTCTCCGTGAGTTTTTCTCTCTTTGTGGCTTAGTTCATCTTAGTGCTCAAGTGCAATCTTGATCGTTGTCAGCATGTGCTGTATTGGACTGATTGATGATAGTTTGGAGTATGGATAAGACTGGGAGTTGAGGAAACCAAAGTTGTGTTACATAAGCAGAAGCTACACATTCATCATCTCCTTGTATCAAACAACTTGTACTTTGTTGGAAATACACTGGAATTTCCTCATGCAGAGCTATCTCCCAGTTTTGAGATATACTGTATTAGGTAACTTTTACCATTTCTAGACGGATGAACTTTAGGAGCAATAAGAGATGCACTCTGAAAGTGCCAGCTTTTTTTTTTTTCAAAGTGTGGAAAAACAATTAAGACCTGATACGTGCAAGGAGTATTTCTACTTTTCAAAAGAAGCATTTGCAAAGTATTTATTTAGGAGTAAGCACACAGAATATCTCAGATTACCTTTTCAGGAGATAAATCATTTTTCTCAGCAGCAGAACTCTTCTTCCTCCTCTTCCTCCTCCTCTAATTCCATGCTCAGTCAGGGAGAAAAGGCAATATGTTTTAAAGTACTTTCTATTCCACATATTTATTGCTAGGGCTAAGACTTAAACTTCTGATTGAGTTCAAAATATGTCTCTGATTTTCTGAATTATGTTTTCTTTCCAAATATTCTCCTTAAGAACATTTAGTCTCAATTTTCTTTGGAATTTTATCTCAAGGCATGCCTTTCTGTTGGAATCTACAGCCCAGGTTTTCTCCTGATTCTGATATTGTTTACTAAGGCTGAGATATTTTGCCAGAAATTAAACTTTTGCAGCTGTTCTTCAAAATCTGAAGTGATGCTGTATGCACTTACTCTTATCAACGGATTCACTTGGCTTTCAGTTTCAGTGGATGCTGAACTTGGTATTGAACACCCAACCTTTTATTTGCAGATGATAGTAGCATATGGAAGGATTGTGAACTTTGGTGTGAGTTCCCTCTGGAAAAATGCTCCTCTCTCCCACAACATTTCCAGAGGCTGAACTATTTATGCTGGAAAATGATGTGCAGAAGAACCCAACAACAAATAACTTACGATCGTTCATCACACTTACAACCTTTGCAGTATCCCAATGGTCATGTGCTCAAAATTCAGATGCTTGGCAACTGAGTCACAGTTATGATGGTTGTGGTGTCCCAAGGGTTGTGTGATCTTCAGAGGTAAATGGGGAAGCTAGATTTACTTAACAACCATCTTACTAACTTAACAACTACAGTGATAACAACTTTGGTAAGAAAGATCATAAAATGGGGCAAAACCCACTTAACAAATGTCTCGCTTAGCAACAGAAATGTTGGACTCAACTGTGCTCATAAGTTGAAGGGAGGAGTATCTTTCCTAGCTTGGCCTGAATAGTGCTCCAGGCAATTTTTGCAGCCACCACATGTCATTTGATGCAGGAGTTCTCAAATGGTTTTTATTCACAGCTCCCTTCTAAGTATTGTGTACTTTTATGACATTTCTTTAATCACTATTAGCTAAAAGAAGGTATTTAACATCTGTATTTTTTATTCCATACCACACTATAGAAATGAAGCAAAAAATAAAAGAAGATCAAATTTTCATACTGCTGAAATCCGCACACAGAATGAGATGGGAGAATTATGATGTTGATCATAGGTCTGGCTGTTCAGTTATTGAACTGAAAGGACCACCAGTGGTGGGATTCAAATATTTTTACCGCTGCTTCGGTGGGTGTGGCTTGGTGGATGTGCTTTGCGCGTGTGCACACACTTTGCATGCGCACCCATACCAAATGCACACTCTGTGCAGGCACAGAGGTGTTTGCACAGGTGCAGAGGCATTCTAACTCACCTCCTGCAAGCCTGTACTCTCCCGGTCACTTCAGCAGCTGCTGCGCAGGACTCTGCTGTGCCGCGCAAAGCAGCTGGGCTTCAAAAGCAGAGGAAAAAGGTGAGTATGTGAGCCCGGGCAGGCGGGCGGGTCCAACAGCAGAGCAGTGGAGAGAACCGGTTTGGTCTCTGCTGCTCATCCCCACTACCAGCTCAGCAGAACTAGGCTGAACCAGTAGAATACCACCACTGCTGCCACAAAGAAGAGGCAGGCCAACTTATTTTCCAAAGCAACAGAAGACAAGATGAGAAACAATGGATGGAAACTAATCAAAAAGAGAAGCAACCTGGAGTTAAGAAGAAATTTCCTCAATAGGGAGAACTTTAACCAGAGGAACAGCTTGCCTTCAGAAATTGTGGATGCTTTATGACTGGAGGTTTTTAAGAAGAGACTGGATAGCCATTTGTCTGGAATGGTATAGATCCATGATGGCGAACCTATGGCATGTGTGCCACAGGTGGTATGCAGAACAATTTGTGCGGCATGCGAGCTGCAGGCAAACTTACCTCACTGGGCATGTGTATGCCTCACAGCTGATTTTCGGCCAGTTTGAGGCCTTTCTCAGCCTCCTAAAGGTGTGAGGAAGGCTTCTGCAGGCTTTGCAGGCTGAAAACTAGCCCCATTTCATCACTTCCTGTCTTCCTGAAAATACCGGCAGTGATGAAACGGGGCTAGTTTTCAACCTGAAAAGCCTGCAGAAGCCTTCCTCAAGCTTTTGGGAGGCTGAAAAAGGCCTCAAACCAGCCGAAAATCAGCTGCGCAGTTAAGGGGACGGCATTGGGTGGGTGGGTGGGTAATTGTGTGTGCATGTGGAGGGAGTGTGGAGGGGGGCGCATTGCCTTCTGAGTGCTGGCACATGAACGCGAGCATGCAAGCACACACACAATTTTTGGCACAGGAGCCCAAAAAGGTTAGCCACCAATGGTATAGATTCTCCCGGGGGCGGGTTTCAAAAAATTTAGCAACCACTTCTCCACATGGTTGCTGGGTGGGCGTGGCCATGGTGGCCATGGTCTAGTCAGTCTCCTGCACCACCCTGGCCTGGGAGCAAAAACGGGCCATGGAGGGGCATTTTTTGCCCTCCCTGGGCTCCAGATGCTTTCCTTGAGCCTCCGGGAGGGCAAAAACAGCCTCCCTGGGAACTTCTGGGAGGCCTATTTTTCACCCTCCCTGAGCCTCCACGCCTACCTGTGATCCAAAACAGGCCACATGGGGACTTCTGGGAGGGGGGGGTTGGCGGGGGTGGGATTTGACCATGTAATTAGATAATGGTTCGCTCGAACCATTGTGAACCGGTAGGTAGTCACCCACCCCTGGGTTCTCCTGCTTGAGCAGGGGGTTGGACTAGAAGACCTCCAAGGTCCCTCCCAACTCTATTAGTTTGGGGTCATGCCAGGGGTGGGATTTTACCAGTTCGCACCTATTTGCTAGAACCGGTTGTTAACATTTTAAACAGTTCAGAGAACCGGATGTTAGAAGAAATTACTGGCCTAATCCTGTAAGGAAGGCAGGAAGGAAACATTCTGGTGTTGCTTACAGAAACTGCCTCTCCGTTAACCCTTATTGCATTCTTGGCAGGACTAGACTTCCTGTCTCAGGAACTTCTCTGGAGTTTTCTTTCTCCTCCTTTGCTGGTACTTTGCTTGTGTGGACTGACCATTCAAAGTTACAGTGGCACTGAAAAAAGTGACTTATGACCTTTTTTCACACTTACGACTGTTGCAGCATCCCCACAGTCATGAGAGGCCAGGCGAGGAGACGCGTGCCTCGATGTGATTGATATTGAGTTGGCCACACGCAGCCAATAACATGACCACCAAGCCATGTCCACCCAGTCACACGACGCCCAACCCATGCCCACCACCTAAGCCACGCCCACAGAACTGGTTGTTAAAAAATTTGAATCCCACCCCTGGTGATGGCTCGATCTTATTGTCCTCCTTTAGAAATGTAGCATGCCTTTCCCCCTCCCCAAATCACTGATCTAACATCAAAATATTTCTTCGCCATGGACTTACGGATTTCAAGCCAGCCAAAACTCTGTTGGCTGTTTATGATCATTCAAACTGTTGTTTTTCCTTTTAGAAGTCAGTCATTTTCTTTTTTCGAAAAGCACAAGTTAGCTCAGTCAAGATCTGGAAGCCTGCTGTCACACAGTAGGTCCAGCGCCTGAAACTGATACTTTACTGCAAAATTGTAATAAAGTTGTTTTCTCATCCAGGGTCATAGGAGACCTATCAATTAATCCTGTTTCCAGCCGACAGGAGTCAAATGGATGTTTTTCTGCACTCCGGGTCTGAAAAACAGCTCAGAAAGATCTCCTCAACCCAATGAATACATAGCCTCCCTGAACTGCTTCGTAAGCCACCTGTCAAATAATAGAAACCTCCAGCTACGGTTGAGATGATGTATTTGGCAATTTAGCATATTCTAAATGGCTGTCTAATCCTAGGGGTAATTAACTGCCAAGTCACAAAAGCCAAGATGTAATAAGCAAATTATTGTTTAAGTTCAGGTTTCCCCTGATCTGATTGCAAATTAAGCATTATCATTTACCTGAAAGGTAAATTGATTTCCCTCTGCAACTCCCATTTTTGCTCCCTTTCTTCTCCCCTAGTGTCTTTTTATCATCCTAATTATAGCAAGGTAGCACCTTTATTTACACCAAGCATCCTGAAATCATAAAATTAGTTAGAAAACTAAAAGGCAGCCAGATAAAAGGAATCAGTGGCATTTGTATAACATCTCCAGGTTGTATTGATTTCAACAAGTAGTACCAGAGCACTACAAAGTAGGCCATTATTTCACATTACAAATGAAGAAAAGCAGGAAAAAAAACTTACACATACACATACACACACACATCTATATCTATATCTATATCTCTCTCTCTCTATAGATATAGATATATATTTGTTTTCTTAAGTTTTTGCAGGTACTTAGATGTATGGTATTCAGCTTTGTTCGGGTATTTTCCCAAGTCATTGTAGTTGTGCTTTTAAAGTTGTAGCAACGTTTTGGCAGAATCTCATCTGCCATCATCAGGCTTCTGTATTGTGTTTGTCTGTGAGTCCAACTTTTACAGTTGTTTCAGTTTTAAATTTGGGGCAGCCTATTGCTGTGCCAGAATGTTTTTTTCTTCATCCTGATTGGTTGGGAGTCTTGGTCTGTGTTTATTGGTCTTGTAGTTTGCTGTGTTCTGCTTGATTTCATGTGCTGGACTAGTGAGGAAGTGTGTTCCAGCTTTTTTACTGCATACACTTCCTCACTAGTCCAACACATGAAAGGCACAGGTCATAGCATCAACTTCAATGGCACCCAAACCCTAGCCACTATAGAAAACCCCAGCCACAGAATTATCAGAGAAGCCATAGACATTGAAAAAAGACCTGAAAGCATGAATAGAAGAGATGATTCCACCATACTGTCAATTATTTGGAAGCCTGCACTCACAAACAAAAAAATCTCCACACCACAAGCCAGGCAAACACCTGGGCACAAATAGATCCCCCCTGATACCTCCAGCTCAAACACACCCCGACCAGGCACCCAGATGAAACCTAGCTTCCTAACAAATGATAGCCGTCCATTTACTCGGAGCCAAGCTGCACCTAAAGCCTCCAATACAGGAACACAATGTTGCCAGCCAATCAAGACACAAAAAAAGCCACAAAACAGACAGAAGATATTAGAAACACCAATCAAGCAGAACACAGCAAACTCCAAGACCAATAACCACAGACCAAGACTCCCAACCAATCAGGATGAAGAAAAAACCATTCTGGCACAGCAGTAGGCTAGCCCCAAATTTAAAACTGAAACAACTGTAAAAGTCTGACTCAAAGATGAACACAATACAGAAGCCTGATGATGGCAGATGAGATTCTGCCGAAACGTTGCTACAACTTTAAAAGCACAACTATAATGACGTGGGAAAATACCCGAACAAAGCTGAATACCATATATGTAAGTACCCGCGACAACTTAAGAAAACAAATACACATGCACACACACACATTACACACTCACACCCACACGCCATATATAACTCAAGAAATAACCCATGGAAAAGACATACATACATACATACAAGAAGGAAGGAAGGAAATACATACATAAAGGAAGGAAATCTGGAAGAGTAGTGCAGCTGTTTGAAACCAAAAGTATATTCCAACACTTACCTTTAAAAGATTGTAACTAAACTAATAGAGTTGTTGTCTGCAAATATATTTAATTGGAGAATGTGAATGATGACACCCAGCCCATGAACATGCTTAATTGGAGAATCTGATTTATGAGACACCCAGTGGGGAGGGGAGAAACAGGGTCACAGGTGACTATAAAATATGCATTCCAGAGTTGGCTTCATACAGGAAGTGCCAGTATGTCGCCTCTAATAAATCCTTTGAAGTTGGTTGAAGTTTGGCTCAAAAATCATGATTTAATTTGGGTGATTGCTGGAATCCTGACACAGGGTTAATCGTTACATTTGAACATGTCAGATTGCTGAACTTCCACTGTGATCTTGAGCAGGAATATTGGTTGGGAGGTAAACAATGTTTCTAATCAACCTTTTTTTAGGAAGGAAGAAAATACGATGTCAAAGAAAGGAAAACATTCCTGCTCAGGCTTCTGGTGATCAGAATCTTGACCATCTGACGGCAACAAAACAATAGTCAGAATCACTAGTGTTGCATGTATTTTGCTTACCTGGACTTAGATCCACTGAACTTTGTAGGACTGTCCACGTGGGCAACTAAATCAAGCAGATGGTTGTGCATGGAATCCATGTTCTCTTCCCCTTTGAGATTCTCCCCATCCCCAGCAGTGTTGCTAGCCATCAGAGTGGCCCTTGTTTAATTTAATGCTTGAGGTGTTGCCAAGCATAACTAGAAAATGTGTCCATATTATGCAGCAGGCTCGTTTATGGCTGTATCATATGCTTGGCTATCGCTTCTGCTTGACGTTTGCTTTCCTGTGTATGGCGATTCCGAAAATGCCAATGGGAGGGCCCTCTACAGAGATGTCAGGAGCCCCTTGGTAGAAAAACAAAGAGAAACCAGCCCCCACTCCACCTTTTTTTCTGTTGAGAAGCTAAACGTTGAGCAAGGAGAGACTGTTCCCAACACATCTGGAGGGCATTAAGCTTAGAGAAGGCTGCTTTAGATAACAGGAGTTGGGCGGGGGTGGGGGAACCAGACTTCAGCTCAGAAAATAGTTGGGCATTGTGGAAACCCATATCTGAAATGTTCATTGCCAGTTTCTAAGCTTAAAGATTTCTTAAAGACACAGTTGTCAGAGAAAACAAAATGCTTTGCCCATTAGATTTTGACTATTTTTTAAAAAATGTTGATATTGCTGTCCTGTTTGGGGAGATCAGCACAGTGTGCCTCCAAATCAAACACACATATGTCTCACTTAGTGGGAAGGTAACATACACACCTGGCCGTCTCCCATTTAAATCAGTTGGTTTGACAGTTTTTAGGTCACTTATGGTGAGTGGTTACCTCAGCTTTGTCTTTGGAAACTCATAAAAATCTCTGCGCCTGGTTTTTCCCCCATCCAAATATAATAAATATTGAGCTTAGAAAATATTTACTTGAACTATCTTATAGGCCTCTCAGGGTCAACAGGTACTTCTTGTCCAATGCAGTACAGGTAAGTCCTTGACTTTAAACAGTTCATTTAGCGACCATTCAAAGTTTCAACATCGCTGAAAAAAGTGACTTATGAGATTTTCAGTTACAACCGTTGCAGCATCCCCATGGCCACCTGATCAAAATTCGGATACTTTGCAACTGGTTCCTATTTATGACGGTTGCAATGTCCTGGAGTCATGTGGTCTCCTTTTGCGACCTTCTGACAAGCAAAGTCAATCGGGAAGCCAGGTTCACTTAACAACCATCTTACTAACTTAACAACTGCAGTGATTCACTTCAGAACTGTCACAGGAAAGGTCGTAAAATGGGGCAAAACTCACCGAACAAGTGTTTCACTTAGCAACATACATTCTGGGCTCAATTGGGGTCGTAAGTCGAGGACTACCTGTATTGGCACCATCTGCGACCAGATGTTCTTGCAGCTGGGATCTGACCACAGCCCTCAGCACCAAATATGCTAATGAAGTTTCATTGTTCTTCCTCAATAGCTACAGAAGAGCCTGCCACATGAGGCCTCATCATCTTCCACAAAACCCTGTCTAAATATTTTAAGTATGTTTCCTTTGAAATTATGCCTTTCAGTGATCTATCCTTTGCTGTCTTCTGGTTTGATTTTTGGAGTTCCATTTTTGGGGTGGGTTGACTTCCCTCATCTCTACAAAGTTTACTTGATTACTCCCTCCCTTTATGGATTACTTTTAGCAGGTCTCTTTCAATTTTGCCTCACCAGCATGGATTATTTATTCAAGGAATGGCCACTCCACAGGCATCACTCTCAAGGTTACTTGAAGACACTGAGCAGTCCCACCATGTGAGGACCAAATAAAATAATGGATTTGTAAAAACAGAAATGCAATATTCTAATTGGGTATTTTAGGAACAGCTGACAATTGCAATTATGCAAGAAACAATGAATAGAGTTTTGTTATTGCCAATATCTTCTTTGAGCAATATAAGCACCGACTTAAGACATGGACAGCACTTTATGTACAATTTTAACATATCATCGACTAGTGATTAGAAGATAAAAGATGGAGAAATGCAATCCAATTTGCCAGAACATTTCCAGGTGGAAACCGTGGATCAGACTATGGATTATTGGCAACAAATATATATATATTTTAAATTTAAGAATATGAAAGAAATGAGGTTTTCCCTTGAAAATTAACTAAAGGGCATTTGGTCAGACTATAAGATCAAAGGACATGAATACACATGAAAGTCATGGGAATAGAAAGAGGAATTGTGAAAACTAAAATGGAAAAAATATTTAAAATTTCAGAGAAATTGTCTTGGCTGATAATGAAACCAGCTTAAAAAAATCCCTTTTCCAGATTTTAAGCCCTTTCTCAGCTTTTGCTCTAGTGATGACTAGATAACCATTAACCCAACCCCCAGCTGAGGATTTTCCCCTTCCAATCCTGACCAGCTGTTTTCTGTTTCATGTATATCTTTTGAGGATTGGTAGGAAAAAAAAATGGCAACAGGTTTAGTGGATTTTCTGTTATTTGAGGTTGAAGGGGAGACTGGACAGAACTCTTCAAGTTCACTCAGGAAGGAAGGAAGGGAGGGAGGGAGAGAGAGAGAGAGGGAGGGAGGGAGGGAGGAAGGAAGGAAGGAAGGGAGGGAGGGAGGGAGGGAGGGAGAGAGAGAGAATGAAAGACAGAAAGAAAGAAACAAAGGAAGAAAAAAGGAAGGAAGGGAGGGAGAGAGAGAGAGAGAGAATGAAAGACAGAAAGAAACAAAGAAACAAAGGAAGAAAAAAGGAAGGAAGGAAGGAAGGAAGGGAGGGAGGGAGAGAGAGAGAGAGAAAGAAAGAAAGAAAAAGAAAGAAAGAAAGAAAGGAAGGAAGGAAGGAAGGAAGGAAGGAAGGAAGGAAGGAAGGAAGGAAGAAAGAAAGGAAGGAAGAAAGGAAGGAAAAAGGAAGGAAAGAAGGAAGGGAGGGAGGGAGAGAGAGAGAAAATGAAAGACAGAAAAAAAAGAAAAGAAAGAAAGAAAAGAAAGAAAGAGAAAGAAAGAAAGGAAGGAAGGAAGGAAGGAAGAAAGGAAGAAAAAAGGAAGGAAGGGAGGGAGAGAGAGAATAAAAGAAAGAAAGAAAGAAAGAAAGAAAGAAAGAAAGAAAGAAAGGAAGGAAGAAAAAAGGAAGGAAGGAAATAGAGTACAAGGAAAGGGAACTCCATATTTTTCTCTTCTTTTGGTGAACCTTTTCAAAGAGCAATGTCAAAGAAATGGTTGGCATTTTACTATTTGATTACTGAAATCTATAAACACACATTTTATTTCATGGGGAGCAAATGGCAATGGAAGGCAAAGCCCAGTCTGGCCCATTGGCCCAGAGGCATTAGTGTAATGGAAGCACAGCAGATGGACTGGATTTCCCTGCTTACACCACTGAGACTGGGATGTGGAGGGAGAATATTGTGTTTGATGTGGTGCAAGGAAACTTCAGGGAGGCCACCTCACCCAGGATTGGGCTGAGGATGGTGCTGTCATTGCTTCCTCAAAAGGTAGATTACCTGACTTCACACTGGAGCAAGCAGAATGGATCAACCCAAAGACCTAAACCCAAAACCTCAATCCAAAGACATCATCTTGTGTTGGAAAAGTTAAAAAAAAACAAAAAAAAGCAGCCATGGCAAAAGTGCTAAAACAAGACATTGAGTGAGTCTAAGCCTTCAGGGTTGAGGTTAGGACTTAACGCAGAACTAAATGAACTTGCAGCTGCATTTCTAGAGTCCCTGGAGTGAACTGAGAAATCCTTGAGAATCAAAGAAGAGGCAATCTGCCAAGGTCACCCCATTCTTCAAAAAGGGGAGCGGGAACAAAAGTCTGGTCTAATTCAAAACCAAGGGAGATCCTAGAACAGGTTAGGAAGAAGATAAATCACAATGCCAAAGTAATGAGACAGTCTAGAGGGCCTAAGTAGCCCCGTACAGCCTCTGTTAATTAGTTACAGATGGCAGGATATGCAGGAGACCTGAGTTCAAATATCAGATCAGTCATGAATCTTAGAATAGTTAAAGAGATGAAAAGATGAAAGCAATTACACATATTTTCTTTGCCCTAAGATCTTTGGAGGGAAGGAAAGGAAAGGAAAGGAAAGGAAAGGGAAGGGAAGGGAAGGGAAGGAAGGAAGGAAGGAAGGAAGGAAGGAAGGAAGGAAGGAAGGAAGGAAGGAAGGAGAGAGAGAGAGAGGGAGGGAGGGAGGGAGGGAGGGAAGGAGAGAGGGAAGGAAGGTGGCAGGCATACTTTAATTCCCAGTGAAATGTTTTTAACATATCAAATCCTTAATTATTTTTCCCTGACAGTCCAAAACGGATATTGGGTTAATTTACCGAAACAGATATTCTTTGATCGATCAGTTGTTTGCAGATGCCAGTTTTATTAGGATGCTGAATGTTGAAAGAATGTCCTAGTGACCCAATAGTTCCTGTTTTTGATCCTGATTTTCTTTCCTCTTCTTCTGTCACGCTCTAGCCATCTGCAGAGCAACACAGAAGACTTTCAGACCAGCTCAGTGGCACTGGACTCAAACCAAGCCTTTCTGCCAGCTCCCTAACACACCTGCTCAATTGATTCCTATAATCCTGTATTTCATCTAACTTTTCAACATTACAAGCAGTGTTCTAAACCCTGATATCAACAATGGTAATATAGGCCTTCCCCCATCAGTGGATCACTAACCCTTAAAATAGAGAAGAATTAAGCAATGGGACTATATGTACTATGAAGCTTTCATTCAGGAGAGCTTTTATCAGTGTGTACAATCAACTAGGGAAGGATCCCAATGACCAGTCTGCCTTCGGCTTGACTTGAAACATAGGATTTAAGGATTATGTTGCTGGATCAGTTTCATTCAGACCAGTTGCCATGTACAGGGCAAGAAGATGTTAACTTACTTTTGTTAATTTTGCCCAGTGTCAGTAAAAAAAAAAAAAAAGGCTACCAGGTTATAACCATTAATATACTTGAAACAGGCATGGGCAATTTTGCAGCCCTAATACCGTATACCACCTTTGGCCTAATTGCAAGACACTCTCATCTAATTCAAGTCTCTCTTGCAAATACTTAATTCAGATAATGTATCCCTTCCCTAGCAATATGCTGTGTGAAGAAAAAAAGAAAGAGAGAGAGAGAGAGAGAGAGAAAAGTAGTCCATGAAAGAGAAAGCATAGTGCAATCATCCACTTTTACCGTCTACTGCCCACATCAAAGGGAAGAGATTCTCCATATTAACCCCATAAAATAATTTTCTTCCAGCTTTCTCCAACCTGCCGTCCTCTGGCTGGAAAGCTGTAGTTCTACGTTTGCCTAAAGTAGTTTCTAAAAAGCCACCTCAAATAGTGGCCCTCAACCATGTCTTCCGTAAAGTATGAATGACGATTGTGCGTTATGTAAACCATTTTGTCTGAATAAGGGCTTAGGAGCATCAAAGGTCATCCGGATTAAATTTATACTAACAATGCTTTTTATTCGTTGCAGTGACCCAAAATCTCCTCTGAATTTGAAAACAGGTCTCCTTCCTATAGAGACAAGTGTAAGACCTTGTAGATTAAGATACTGACAAGGACATAATTCTAATTCTTATGAAGACATTTGAGGGGAAAATTACACATGCACACACACACACACACACTCAAATTGCTTTGGTTACTCATTCCATTTTTGCTCCAACAGAAATATAACAAAGCATGACTGGAGATAAAACAGGGTGCCTGATTGTGATCTACAGGGAGACTCAAGTATAACTTCCTAATATAATAAGTCATTTGCACAGGGGACTCTATCTGCTAGCCAATTATTTTATTAATATTGTGTTTGTTCTGCACAGAATAGCTTTTCCCCAGGCTAGAGTTAAGGCTGCGCCACCTATGATTCTGAGGGCAGGTATAATAACATCCCTCTGCGTGATCATCTCTGTTCCTCTTTGGAAGGATCAATAGACTCAGTTCCACATGTCTTGTTGCGTTGTTGCAGATATCAGTCTTGGTGCTCTACACTAATACAACCCTGTTAGCTGCCTGACTTTATCAGATGGATGAGGAAAATGTTTATTTCTTTTTTAGCAGACCACTCTCCTGAAATACTGAAGAAGATGGCTAAATTTGGTTGAATAGTAATTGCTGTAAGGAAGACTTTGATCAGGATTCAATCGGGGTCAGTCAATGAGACCAAAGGTTTAGTCTACCGAGCTTTTGAAGTGATGCTGGAGCCCATCCTCAGATCAAATAACTTTGAACAGTTATTATTATTCAACTGTATTGTTTTTAATAGGGATTGCTACTTATGTTATTAAACAGCTTATTATTTATGTAATAGGGTGGTTGTTGCCTTTTAAAGTCAGTGTTGTTTTCTTGGCAAAATTTCTGAAGTGTTTTGCCATTGCCTCCTTCCCAGGGCTGAGAAAGAGGGACTGGCCCAAAGTCACCCAGCTGGCTTTGGGCCTAAGGCAAGACTAGAACTCCCAGTCACCCAGTTTCTAGCCTGACACTTTGACACGATACCAAAAGGGTACTCTTTATGTTATTATATTACTTTATTATTTTATTAATATGTGATTATTCTCTTATTAATTTTATTGTTTTATATATGAGGTCTTTATATTCATGTAAGCCTCCTTCAGTCGCCATGTGCGAATATGCGGCAATACAAATTTCCTAAAATAAATAAATATTTAGGTTACTGCTGCATTCTTATTGGATGCCTGCAAGGATATGACTTCAATAATATTGCCCAATACATAATTAAGTTGTAGAATATGCTACCACAAAATACAGACGTTATTGCCACCATGGATGCTTTAACAGATTAACAGAGTTGGAAGGGACCTTGTAGGTCATCTAGTCCAACCCCCCGCACAAGCAGATGGTGGTCTGATAGATGGCAGTCCAGTCTCTTCTTGAAAGCCTCCAGGGATAAAGCTCTTACAATGTCCGAAGGCAAGCTCTTCTATTGGTTGATTGTTCTCATTGTCAGAAAATTCTTCCTTATTTCTAGGTTGAATCTCTCCTTGATCAGTTTCCCATCCATTGTTCCTTGTCTGGCCTTCAGGTGCTTTGGAAAACAGTTGACCCCCTTAGAGGTGGTATTCAGCAGGTTCTGACCAGTTCTGGAGAACCAGTAGCAGAAATTTTGAGTAGTTTGGAGAACCGGCAAATACCACCTCTGACCAGAGATTTTACACTATCCTTCCTCTGCCATGCCCACCAAGCCACGCCACAGGACCGGTAGTAAAAAAAATTGAATCCCACCACTGGACCCCCTCCTCTTTAAAAGGAGATGATACCAATTTGTAGAAAATAAAGCAATAATGGTTACTAATCATGATAGCTACATGACCTTCAGTAATGCATTTTTCTTCTTGCAGAATTCTTCACCTAGAGAGGTTTTCCTAGTGATTTCTTTATTTTGCTTTTGCTGTTAATTGAAAATCATTCATAGAGCTTTTAGTGTTTCATTCAATTCATGTGGGATTTTAAGGGCCTGCCATCATGTATTTTTGTCAATGATGAATATTGTAGGTACTTTTCTGTTTCATCTAGTAAGCTACTCTACGCCTTTCCCCACTGGTGAGTTGAAGTACTACCCATCCATGACTTGACAGAAAAGTACCAGCATGAAAAATTGCTGCCCCCTGGCTGATCCCTATCCTGCCTCTGTTGCGATCTGTCAATCCAATCATCTCATTTCCTCTGAGAACTTGGGAGTGAAAACCTAGTCAAGTTAAAACCATTTGAGGTTGCCTTTGGTGTTGGAATAAGAAGGAAGATACTACATTATCAAAAGTATGACTCTTATTCATGTGTCAGGTATGAAAGGAAAGGAAATGAAATGAAAAGAAAGGAAAGAAAAGGACAGGAAAGGAAGTTTCCAGGACATGTTTGTGCTATGGTTTGATCCAAGTGGGATTGTCCATCTGAGAGTTCTGATTGAAAAACAATTTGTTGACCAAGCTTCTATAGCAGGTTTTGTTTTGTAAAATCCAGTACAAGCTAGTGGAAAGATTCAGATTTCTGCAGCAACGGTTGGATTGATTCACGAAGTATCTTGCTTAAATGTTATTTCCACATTCAAAGATCTTTGCTATCCATTGGATGTCTCCATAATTGGTTAATATCCAATTAGAATTTCGAGTTGAATAAAAAATATAATTCACTAGATTTCCATGCCATTAAGCAGGAACGGAAGGTTATTGAAACCTTTAGTAAAGCCTTAAAGTAAAGTAAAGCCATTTAATTAGATAACAACTGTTGCTAAGAAATATTATTTACTAATGGATCACCAGGTTTTTATACATCACATTCCATTGTTCTCTCACAGCTACTGGAAACAACTCTTTCTAGCAAAATGTACTGAGGAAAAATTGTTGTCCTTCAATGATAGGACAGAACCAGCTTTATTTAAAGAAAATAATGAATTTGCTGGGGTTCTAAGCAAACATTCTTTAAGGTTTTCTTTACGTATTTTTTTTAATCTCACAGAGCATAGAGTACAATTGAACAAAAACATTCAAGTTGGTGAAAACATCAAGGATGTTCTAGACAACAGAGCTTGGTTGAACAAGCTGTGGGTTTCCTGTTCTTTGTGTCCCTCTACTTTCAAGAGACTTTTGGTTTCCAAATAGTGATTTAACTGAATGCTAAAAATGGATGAGAAGCAAACTTTGCCCGCTTTCCAACTTCCTTTCCACGCTATTTGTTTGGACTGCTGAAAAACCAGCCCGTGTTCTCACTGGCATTCTTTCCTCAGGATTATTCTCTTTTATCTGCATAGTGGCCTCAAGGATTCTAGCAGAACCTTTAAGTGTCTCTCAAGGAAAGTATGTGCTCCTAGAAACTGGGAACATAAGAAGTTGCATTATTCACAATCATACCTTGGGTTCATTAGGCCTGTTACTATTAACATTAGCCAATACTCTGGAGTTTCAAGCAGTTTTTCCTTTATTTTTAATGTGACCAGATTGAAACTGGTAGCTTTATGTGTACATTTAGTAATAATGAGCCTCTAAACTATGCTGGAAGTTGACTAGCATAGGAAGTTTCCGAATGTTTCTCCGAAAAATTATGCTGTTAACATTATTACAGATAGTCCTTGACTTCCAGAGTTCATTTAGAGACTGTTCAACATTACAATGGCACTGGAAAAAAAGGGACTTATGACCATTTTTCAGATTTATGGCTATTTCAGCATCGCCATGGTCACATGATCAAAATTCAGACACTTGGCAACTAACTCATATTTATGACGCTTGCCTTGCAGTGTCTCAAAGTCAATGGGGAAGCCAGATTCACTAAACAACCATGTTACTAACTAAACAACTGCAGCGATTCACTTAACAATTGTGGTAAAAGAAAGAAAGGGGGTAAAATGGGCAAAACTCATGTAACAACTGTCTCGCTTAGCAATAGAAATTCGGGGCTCAGTTGTGCTTGTAAGTTGAGGACTACCTGTATTGCTGTTGTCATACTGACTATGATATACTTTTTCAGATAGAGGTATGCAAGTAGCACCTTCCCTTGGATCTGTTTTATCCAGAGATCTGACTCCAGAAGATGGTATTTGATGACTTGATATCAGTTCCATTCAGTGGTGGTATTCTACCGGTTTGGCCCAGTTCTGCTGAGCCGGTAGCAGCGATGAGCAGCGAAGACCAAACCGGTTCTCTCCACCGCTCTGCGGTGTTCCCATATTCACCTGCATCCTCTGAATTTGAAGTGCAGCTGTTTTGCACGGCCCAGAAGAGTGCTGTGCAGCAGCTGCTGAAGCGACCAGGTAAGAGTGCAAGCTTGCAGGAGTGAGTTAGAATGCCTCTGCCCCTGCGCAAAGAGTGCATTTGGTGCATGCGCGCAGGCAAAGTGCGCCCACCAAGCCACACCCACCGAACCGGTGGTAAAAATATTTGAATCCCACCACTGGTTCCATTACATTTATTATCTCCCTCGAATATTCATTTGGACCTACCACACCATTCAGAATTTACATGATGCCATTGAATGAGATCAAAGGGTTTGAAACTGTGTATTAATCAATAATTCAATAATCCTTCAATTTGCTTTTTCCAAATGATGCAAGGAAAAAAAAATCACTGGCTGGATAAAAGTCCAGGAAATGATATTCCAACTTGTTAAGACAGAGATGCTCTTGGTGAGCAGTTTGATTACTTGAGGCAGGAGGGTCAAACTTGCAGCCCGCAGACTGGATGCATCATGTGCTGGCTACACCCACCCCCGGGTTTAGTGAAGGGGGAAAAAAAGTCATGACACGTCACATGACGATGACATGACAACATGAGTTTGACACCCCTGACTTAAGGAGCTAGCATTCAAATATATCTGAAGAGGACATGAATCTTAGAAAAGCCACCATTACTATGTGAGGTTCAAGAAGAATGGATGGAATGAAACGAATTCTATCCAATAAGGTTGATCTGCCAACTGAAGCCTCTCTGGGAAGATTGTCTGGCCAAAATTACAATGCCTATGGTAAATTTTATATTGTTTTTATTATTGTTATTGTTGTTAGGTGGACCTAACTATTTTTTAAATATAGAGCCTAAATGATTAACAGAGACCAGTACAATTCTACCTCTCAACCTTTGATTTAGATTGAGAGTATCTCCTGGACATATATTGCTTCAGATATTTCTGTTTTATGAACTATGATGAGCTGCTAGTGAAAATGGAGTGTATGTGCTTTTAATGTCCCTTTGTGGTTTGGCGATACTATCCCCAGAAAGGCCCAGCTGACTGCCTCATTGCTTTCATTTAAAAGTGACTGGCTGGGGAATTCTGGGAGTTGAAGTCCACACATCTTAAAAGTGCCAAATTGGGAAAAAAACACTTATTTAATCACAGGACTGAGATCTATGCACATCTGTATGCTATTGCTTTACATTTGACCGACAAAGTGTACTGTTTAATTTAACTTTTAAAAAATTGCTACGCAATTTTTGTTAGTTAGATTTATTTTGGTTTTTTTACAATATAATATATAATACCATAATCACAGCAAAAGCATTAATATTATGTCCTAGATATTGCTTAAAAGCGTAACAAATAAGGCACTAGTTCAAAGGAAGTACTTACTGTAGCTCCAGGCAGTCTGTAACTCAGTGGCAGAGTGCTTGCGTTGCAGGTACTGTTGGGTGTGTGACACATGATTATGTTGTGATGGGCCAGATTCATCATCTTGTTTGATGTTTAATATATTTATTCTGATTGTGGGTAGGTGAGTGTGTGTATATAAAATGATGCAAAATGGATCAATGACCCACCCAATACAAGTAGGTCAGATTAGTGAGAGCTTGCATAGTACAATATTTGATTTAGTGTGAATTATAATAAACTCAAGTTTAATGTGAGACGAAATTCAGCTATTGCAAGGCTAGCACATAATCAGTTGAGGATAGCACAAGCACAACTGCTGTCTATCTAGAAGATTCATTTCAAACGAAGTCACAGAGTAGTTTCAGGAAGCAAAATTAAAACAAAACATTAAAACAAAACAATACGATTCCTATCCATTTTTTCTAGATAGATCTGTCTAGATATCTATCTTCTGGATAGGAATGATATTTAAAGTAGTTTTTTTTGTCTTAATTTTGCTTTTCTTAACATTCCTATGACTTTAAAAAAAATGAATGTAAGTTTCAAGTATATTCTTTTAATGTTATATTTCATCGATTCCCAGAAAAATGATGTTTCAAATTCTTCATTTTTAGTTTCCATCAGACGGGAACCAATTACCCTATTTTCCCTAGAAACAGCACTTCAGATAGTATGCATCTGAATCATATGACCATTTTGTGGGATCCACCATTGGCACTGACCGAGACCTATCTGTATGAGGAATATATATGTATTTCAAAATTCCAGGAACTAAGAAGAGTTTCCTGCAGACGAAGACAAAGCCAGACAGCCAGGTCTGTTTGAACAGAGAACCTCAACTGAAAGGAAGTTGCTTGGCCTGTGTGCAGTTTAGGCAGTACTCAAAGGAAGCTACATCTACAAGCAAGCAAGCGAATAAATAACTAGGGTTATAAGTGGAAAAGATTCTGAGGGTCAGTTCCTACTTGCCAAATAATTTTTCAGCCTTTGATACAGGTGCATAACCAACTGTTGCAACGAGTTATCCCTCAGATAGAGACAGGCAACAAAGCTTTTAATACGAGTTTTTTTTTTTAAATGATGTTGCCTTACATTTCTAAACAGTAGCTTGCGCTAATTCATCCTGTATTTAAACGAGGAGCACTTCATGCCAAACAGCCTACAGTTATGGAAAAAAGGGGCTTATTAAAATCGGTTCTCAGGGTTGTTCCAGCTCCAGCATCAGTCAAGATAAAAGCAATTAATGCTTTGTGCTAATGACTGCCCGTTTAGAATAATTAAACTAACCCAAGAGACGAGGAGGCCTCAAACCCTAAGAAGGGATACAGGCTGCTGCGGTGCAGAAGGCATCGCCTTATTATTCCTTCTCAGTGACATTTGGGGCAAAGAGCTGTTGTCTGGTTGACCTGCAATCTCTGGGAATTAAGCAGCTAGGGGCATGACAGCCAGCATGGGAAGGAGCCCATTATTAGCAAGTCATTGTTCTCTGCTCAAGTTGTGGTTCACCCGTGTATGAACTTTCTCTCCTGGAATCAACCCCCAAATCATCTCAAACTAGCCGCTTTAGAAGCGGATAAACCAGATGATATGAGCTGAAAAGCAGCCAGAACTGCCTTCCCCCTCCCCCCCTCCCAATTCTAACATGATTGTTTATTGGGCAGTTTGTGTCTAGGGCAGCATGATCTTGTTCTAACATGATTTTTATTGGGCAGCCATCAAGGCAAAGGAGGAAAGCACTGTTGATAGTTAGCACCCGCTCCTCTCCTAGAAGAATGAAATATTTTGAGAAAGATTAAAAAGGCAGACTATTATATTCCCTGGGATGAGAAATGGAGAAACATGTTCTTGGAAAGCAGCCCCCACCTTTCTTAAAAGCCCACAGCAGATGTCAGTACTTTAGAGATAAAGTGTTAGGTAGCTCTATTCATAAGCAAATACCCCCACCCAAGATCCAACAAAGGTAGGATTAGCCCTCAGCCACAATAGGAATTGCCAAAGCCCTTTCATTGCATCATCTCAGTTGCACCACCCTCAGCAGTTCGAACTTCAACTAAACTTAGCTCAGACAAATTCCTGTACATGGCCCCATGGGAGTCTGACAAGAGCCAATAGAATACATGTACATACACAGGAACAGGAAGTTCAAGTGCAAAGCCCAAGAGAAGGTATAAATACCCCCCATTCTCAACTCCATGTGGTCAGCTGCACCAGAACCATGGGCTTGGTAGTTATGCTTTGTCATTAAAACATCTTTCCAATCAGCCTCCATGTTTCCAGTGTCTTTCTCCTGGCTTGGAACTGAACCAGATGGATATTATTTCCACTAAGCTGAAACAGTACCAAAATCTTGTTTTCAGATTTAGATTTCTTATTGTCTGAGCTTACATGAAGGAAGAGCACGGGAAGAAAATTAATATGCATCCTTTCAGTCAAAATTATACTATCTTTCTCTCTTGGTTTCTCACTTCAGGGGCTCTTATCTCAGGTAGGCAGGTATAACACAGCAGAATTTAGTGCTATAAATCAAGGATCCTGGTCTGAAATGTACTTTGATTGTAAACGCTGTCGAATATTTTGCTCACATCAGCCTGCATAGTTAGTATGGAGATACAAATGCTAACTTCTCCCCCTCTCTCCTCCCCAAATTTCCAGGATTTTTGGAACACTCTTACCTCTGGATAAGATTTAAGCACAGTTATTAATCTCTTTATTTGCTTGTTAATCACTTCTAGAAGCTTGGAGATGCCTTTCTAATGTATATGTACTTTATTTATTTGTAAATGAATTCACCCTTTTAATTATACATGTCGTAAAAAATAGAATAAACCCAAAGAACCAAAACTGGCAGCAAAACAACAACATCAACCCATTTAATAGAATATTGTTCCTTAAAACCAGTGTAAGCTTTCTCTTCATGCATCAGATTGGGTCCCACTCTAAAATTTACACAATGGAATATTCTTTGCATATTTAAATGATTGGATCAATCTATCCACCCATCCTTCAAATACACTGAAAAACTGTTTGGACTGTAGGGTTAGTGAGACGCTATTTTGAACTAGGTAGCACTGTAGATTGCTGGATTTTGCAATGGAGACAGAGAACCAGTTTACTTTCAGCCATGGTGGCACAGTGGTTAGAATATAGGCTAACTCTTCCCACAGCCTGGAGTTTGATCAAGGTTGATTAAGCCTTCCATCCTTCCAAGGTCAATAAAATGTAGACCCAGATTGTTTGGGAGCAATATGTTGACTCTGTAAACTGCTTAGGGAAGGTTGTAAAGTACTATGAAACGGTATATAAATCTGAGAAGAAAGGGAGATTTCTCAATCCCGAAAAATCTGGAGAACATACTTCTCCAGTGCCACATGGCTCAAATTCTATAAGTGTGTACATAGCCTCTATTTGCTGTAATGAAGGCGTTAGCATTTCCCACCAGCAACCATCAATTTCCTACAAGGAAAAGTGTTATTTGGGTATTTTTAAAAGGGATCACTTTCCACTCAACCAGCTTTCAGATTAAGTACATCAAGTATCAGTCAACTCTAAGACCAAATGGATCAATCTAGGGTTCTACAAAGGAATGCCTCCCATTTGATTATAACTGCTATTAGACCTAGGAGAATTGACACCTGAATTAATGCCTTGAAATTTGAAAAACCCATGATTCAAACTTGGAGGGCAAACTTTTTCAATCTGAGCCATTTCAAGATCAGGGTTTTTTTTTTTTTTTTGGTAAAAAAACAGAAATCTAGATTTGTCCAAGCACTATAATGGAAAAGCTGCTTTGTATTTTTGACAAAAGAGATGGAAATAGCAAGGATGTCTGATTTCTTCAAGGGATTCAGTATGAATAGTTTTGCAATATCTCCAACGACCATTTTTTTAAAAAGCTGGATGGCATAGAATGAAAAGAATAGCCTCCAAAGCATTCTGCAAAGATCCTAAATTGATTTAGGTATATATAAAACATAGATTGTCACAGACATGAAATGGCTTCAGACCATTACTTCTTTACATCATGTTACTCCACCCACTAGCAGTTTTCAACTACTAGTTAATCTCAACTGGTTCAAAAGATGGCCTTTTTAAACACACACACACACACACACACACTTCCAACCCTTGGAATGGCCAAATTGACATGGTCCAGAGGAGAAACAAACCTATTTGAAGGATTAATGTCTAGAAGCCACCAGAGTGGCTTAATTAAGGTTGTCCTGCAGAACAGTCAGTTTTGCAGATGGAACCAGTGCTGTTGGAAACTATCCAAGAAAAAAAACCAATTTTCCAATTTAACAATAAAAACATTTAAAAATGATTCAAAAGTTTTCTGGAGGAGTCCCAGGTTTGACACAGCCCTGAACAAAAAACCCTCCCTTGGGGAAAGGGGCTGCTATGCTGGGTTTACTGGGTTTTGTGGAATGCTAGAAGAGGTTGTGTAACTTGTGGCAAGCTTCCCTGCCAACAGACTGCTATTCAACTTTTCTCCTCAGTATTATCCATATATAGAAGCAAGGTTGCAGCATTCTGTATTGTTTAATCACTTCAGAAACAATGGGGAGAAAAAGAAAACCAGTGGATGTGTAAAGCCCCTTGGAGTTGCGTGATTCAGTTCATTGTCTCCAAAGCAATCTCCACTTTGATTCCCAAATCTCCTTCGGTGGGGTGATTCGATAGACACTTCCTTGAATCAAAGCACTCTTTTAAACCTTTTCAAAGCCCTAGCTGCTATTGAAGCAAGCTTAATCAGTAGAAGGTCAACCACAGCTCCAGTGCCAGTTCTCATTAATGTTAAGTGCATATTATTAAGCTGATTTGGCTTTGATGTATTATTGTAACACAGACAGAAACATGAAAGATAGGGTCTCCTTAAAAAACAACAACCAACAACAAAAATTAGTGGTGGCTAAAATTGTTACTTTAGAATTGCTGCATTGTCTTGAGGAGGAGGAGGAAGAGGAAGAGTTGTTTCCTCCCTTCTGAGGTGTTGATCATATGCCAAATTAATTAACCTAATGAATATACAATTTGCAATATGGGCTTAATCATTTGCTACACAATCATAAAGTTGGATGGGTCATTTAGGCCATGGACTCCAACGGCCTTTTCAAGTGCAAGGATCCTAATTAAAACATTCCCTGTCTAGACTCTACTTGAATACACTTAAATTAGTTTAGGACTCATCCACAACTTGCCTTCCCATTATTGAAATACATTCTTCTGTCTCCTATATTCTAGAGTGATGGAGAACTAATCTTGATTTTGTCCAGACATCGCTTCCACAATCTTCTCGTCACAAGGCTAAAGATCCTTATTTCCTTCAATATCCTTTCCTAAGACTTGGGCCATTTCCTCACTTATAATAATTTAGAGTTATCCAGCCATAGTCGAGATGACATAAAGCTTGCTGCCTTTATTGTTATAGTGACACAAATATGATTGGGTGAGGCAGGAAAAAAATACTAATGAAGAAATAGATGTAGTTTCTAACATTATGTTCATCCTCATGGCCTTTTTTGTTCCTGATCCTGTTCCAGTTTACCTGAATGGTTTTTTAAAAAAATATGGTATGCAAAACATCATTTTGATATGTTGCTATTTGATATGGAGTTTAACCAACACAACATAAAAAATATTTCCTGCCATTTAGAAATTATACTTTTGCAGATGAAGAATAAAATTTCATTGAAAGAGTACATAGGACTCCCTTCTCTTATTTTTCCATAGATAAAGGATCTTGTGAGAGAAATAGGACTGACCTAAAGAGAATTTCAACCATTGAGAGTGGACTAGATATGGGTATTTGGATTACAGGTAGTCCACAACTGTTTAGAGACCATTCAAAGTTACAACGGCATTGAAAAAAGTGACGTATGACCATTACACTTACACAGCTTTTGTATTATTCCTCACAGTCACATGATCAAAATTTGGATGCTTGGCAACTGACACATCTTTATGATTGTTGCAGTGTCCTGGGTCATGTGATCATCTTTTGCGACCTTCTGACAAGCAAACCAGATTCACTCAACAATCATGATACTAACTTAACAATTGCAGTAATTCACTTGATGGTGGCATGAAAGGTTGTACCCAATGTTTCACTTAGCAACTTTGGGCTCAATTAAGGTTGTAAGTCAAGGACTACCTGCATTTAGATTATTTTATGTTGTATTTCATTAGCTGATTTGTACATCAAACTATCATTCTAAAGACCGTAGTGGCAATTTGCTCTTCCTATTCCTTCTGCCAGCATCCATTTTGTGGCTGTGATCTCAACCAAAATCTGTAAGCTCGCGAGACCAACCTCCATCTCTTGAGTCTCGCTGGTCCTCAGATTAAACTACAGAACATACCAATCACTTTTTCCTCTGTCTATTCAATCCAGTTATGCTTATACCGCTACATCTGCCAGCTGGAGAACACATGCCGAAGCATCCATTAGTTTAGTGGTGGCTTAATGTATGGTTGCTAGGTAATAATCTCTAGCATCCACACGCTAAGCCTTATGGAGTTCTATTCACTTTGACTATTGCCCAGCAGCGTCTGCCCCTGAAACTTAAATGAAATTTCTGCTGCTATTGTGTGATGGGACACAACTCTGGATTTCAGCCAGGTTTTTGTCTCTTGGGAGCTGCTTTGGAGAGTGTCAGCTCAGCTCTGTTCCTTTCTTCTTGTGCACAAATACCTCACCTCATTGTCCTTAAAGTGGAAACAACAGAAGCACCTTCATTTGGTACAAAATTTAATTAGACCCCTTCAGATGTTTGGTGATGACATGGCTGCTTTTTTGGACAGGTTAGGCTTCAAAACTGATTTCTACCCCCCCATCCTCTCTTCCCAAGGAAAAAAAAGGAAGAAGACTTTATTTTTATTTAAGTCTAGTTTTCTTTCATCTGTTGGCGGGTTCTTCATTTTGCTGGAAAAAGGAGCCAGAGTCTTCAGAAGTTCTGGAACTTCTTTTAAGATGAAGTACAGATAGTCCTCGACTTACAACAGTACATTTAGTGACCGTTCAAAGTTACAATGACACTGAATAAAGTGACTGATAACTGTTTGTCGCAGTTACAACCTTTGCAGCATTCCCATGGTCATGTGATCAAAATTCAGATGCTTGGCAACTGGTTCATACTTATGACCATTGCAATGACAATTGCAGGGTCATGTGATCCCCCTTTGCAATCTTCTGAACAAGGGGGGAGCCAGATTTACTTAACAACCAGGTTACTAGCTTAACAACTGTGGTAAGAAAGGTCATTAAATGGGGCAAAACTCACTTTACAAATGTCTCACTTAACAACAGAAAGTTTGGGCTCAATTGTGGTCATAAATCAAGGACTACCTGTATTGAAGTGTTGGACAATCGTCCAAATTGTCCACCTTCTTTTCTTTCTTTAGCTAAAGTTCTCTTTCATATCCACTAGATTTGAGGTCCAAAAATGTCTGCGTCAAGTCATATTTCATCATAACTTGCTTCAAAGATTAGATCACATTCAAATGATGTCTTGGGAAGCTGTCTTCTTTCTTTGTTTGTTTTGTACATTATGCATGATTTGGGACTTTCTCAGATTGTTCATCAAGCTACAAACAATGCTTCATTAACAATTCCCATTGGCAAAGATTTTTTGAGTTGGTTGACATTATTTACAATGGAGTGGGTTAATGTTAATGTGTTCGTTTTCATCGTACAGCATCGTGTGTCAAAGCAACATGCTAGATCTGAAGAATTACTCCAGGTTTGCTTCATGAATCTTTCACAGAAATCTCTCTTGAGCCTGTCAAAAAGGCCACAGAGAAGGGGCATCTTACTGGGCTTCCGAAAGGATATATTACTCAAGTATAACTCATTAGTTCTTCAATGAGATAGAAGGCAGAGAACTACCAGTCTGAAATGGTGTATTATATCATTTTGTTACACTATGATTTGCTTCCTTCGGAAGAGATTGTCTTTCATACCTCATTCAAATTACCAATGAGGAAAACAGAATCTCATTACAAATGCCTTCTATTAAACATGGGTAGAATATTTCAGAGTCTTCTGATATTGCTCAAAGCTTATTCCCTTGAGTTGTTGACCAGGCCACAATTGGTTCCATTCATACAACACATTAAGCCCTTGAATATCTTCTACAAGCCACAATGACTTGGGGCTCACACAGTCAGGGGATCGAAATCAACACACAAAGATGGCTGGAGCATCGTGAGGCAAGTCCCTTTTCAGCTTGTCAGCATTGCACACAGATTCAAAAAGCCTGAGATTGGATTGCAATGCTCTGTCTAACTATATCTTACCAGTTTTGAGAGACACACATAACCTGCTGAAGCCATTGAGTTCACATGGTTCATCAAAGCCAATTTTGGTTGCTTGTGTAAATGCACCGTCTAAATACATCAGTTCTGATCAACTGTACATCATTACTAGCCAATATGGGAGACAGTTCGATCTATCCAGAAATGTGTTGGGAAAGGCTGATGCAAATAATGTACTACATTGCACGCTACATAAGATTGCACTGGCTTTTCAGACAGGTTTGGGCTGATACGTCGGTTAAAGAGATTTGAAGGGTTTTCACATTAAACCACCTCTAAATTGCACCTGGTTTCATTTAAAATGAAAAGAAATTCAAAATGCAATAGTGAGCTGAGCACAGCTTTTAATCTTGTGATTTTCAATATTCTTTGACTGAGATCTATAATCTGCTAACTTGCTTTTCTTTCCAGATATAGCCCCATCAATACATTATTTTTGTAGATTCCATACTACTCTGAATCACAGATTTGCGCTGGCAATAACCGCCTAACTAATAATTATGACCCATTTATAATTTCCAGCCATTGTGAAAGTCTGGCTCTTATGTTTCCACTTAGAGCACCAGACCTTTCCCCAGCTTAATCTGTATGTCATATTTATGCAGTTTTCTGAAGACAGCAGAAGCAAAATTTTGGACGTATCTGGCACAATTTAAACTGCAGAGTAACAGAGCTTCCAAATTCAACTCTGTGCTTCATTCTGAAACTGTAATGGTGGACATCTGTGGAGATTCTCAGTCATCCAGTCATGGTTGTTTCACTTCTCATTCAAAGATGTCTTTTCAATAGGCAACTGAACTTTCTCGTTTTTCTTTGAAGATGTTTCACTTCTCATTCAAGAAGCTTTTTCAGCTCTCACAAAGAAAAACCCGAAAGTCCAGTTGCCTCTTGAAAAACTATCTTTGGGACAGTAATGGTGAACCTTTTGGACTTGGCATGTCAAAAATTCAGAAAATGTCTAACTTATCTCTGCATTGAGCCTAGCTACATACATGTGTTGGAAGAAATATCCTTCTGGGTTCAGTTCCAGGTGGGGAAAAAGACACTGGAAACATGGAAGCTGTTTGGAAAGATGGTTTAATGGTGGACAGGATCACATGCCTTGGAGTTCTTGGGCAAAGAAAAAAAAAAGGAAGAGATGCTGAGAATCCTTGGGTTTTATAACCTCTTTGGCTTTGAACTTCCTGGGGCACAGGAAGAGTATCCTGATTGGTTGCTGTCAGAGGTCATCGCTAGCTTTGTAGGTTGTCTGTGTGCTAAGTTTGGTTGAAACTTGGTGGGTGGTGCAATGAAGGGCAATTGAATGGCTCTACCTGAAGGAGGTAGATCTTTGTTATGTAGAATAGATTGCCCTAGGCCTTAATGGGCCATTAACAAAGGTGGGAGGAGGGGCTGATTTTTTACCTCTCTGAGTTTCTATTTCTCTTTTAGGGGAAATATTCTGCCTTTTTAGGGCATCCCAAAATATTTCATTTTTCTAGGAGAGGGGTGGGTGTTAACTTCCAACACATGTGTGCAGAAAGTGGAAATCAGCATTGGACCTGACCAGACACGAGACAATTCAACATGTGGTGTAGTGAGGTGAGATATGCAACCCGAGCATCACTGGTCAGCTGGTGTAAGCTAGTTTGCCCTATGTGGTGCACCAAGGATAGGCATTCAAGCGCTAAACAAAATGAACTAGCAATCTAGGTTGTCAGGACTGCATTGTATCTAACATTTGTAGATTTTCCTGACATTGTATGTCATACACTAAATAAATATTGGCTTTGCTTGGTGCATCACATCTCCTCCCCAGCAAAAGAGAAACAATTCTTTACATATGCATAAAAAATACAGTCCATCCATATATGGGGTTATGCATTACATAAATGTCAAATAATTACAGAAACCAAATATGAGTACAAAAACTCAGACACACATAAAATGAAAATGAAGAAAAACAGATTCATTGTTACACCAATTTCATTGTTAAAAACATTTAGAGAAGTGCCAGTCATTGAGCTACAGTAGACCTCATTTTCAATTAAACATTTTAAAGAACATCAGTTTGTTAAGAACTTGGAAAAGGAAGCAGGTTTCCTGGCCCACACTTCCGAAGTGTTCATTATTTTTTTTGAAATAGTATAATACTTTTGTCAACACCTCAGTTACATGTACCTCTCAGGTAAAAAAAACAATGCCCAGGCAAGATAGCTCCTGGTCACACGAGGCCTTCACTCTGGAAACTTCAGAGAATGGCCTTGTGTGGCCTTGCAGCCTCTGAAAAAAGTGAGAATGAAAAAAAGTGAACGCCTCATTCACACGTGCTTTTTGGAGGCCCTCTCTCACGACTTTCCAAAGGATCCAGGGGCTGTGTGAGAACACACTGCATTCACCACTGTGGTTTTTGCAACCTCAGAAAACTAAGCAAGAACAGGGTGTGTACAGCTGTGCCACCAAAAATGACAAGGCGTTTCACCGGGTGTCACAGGTTCGCCATTGCTGTTCTAGAATGTGCAAATTGTCCCTGGAAAGAAAAATGGTAACGCAAATCCTACAGCCTCCAAAACATCTAATTTTCAATGAATGCTAAGAGATGGAAAGCTGGCCTTACATGAATCAGAGGGCAGTGGGTTTTTTTTTTTTTTGTTCTTTCCACTATGGTATTATTTAGTTATATGAACATTATAAATCTGCATCTGTGAACAAATAGCACCAAATGGATACTTGTGTTCTATCAAGATTCCACTTTTTAAGGAAACAACCCTGTGACTTGTTTTCTGAGTTTTAGCTAAGATGTACAGCACAACGGCCTCTCAAGAGGCACTGCATTTTAGATTGTATCGTTTCAGCAGGCAAGGATCAAATTTACAAACCCCTCTTGAATTAGAAAACAAATAAGAATATCCGGAATTTCCCTCCAGATATAAAACAATCACATACTGTAAGACTGAAACTTCTAACCCATCTTACTGTTTCTGTGTGCATATATAGAGATTACAGTATGA
>NW_020769418.1:1392840-1437194 GCF_900518735.1 Pseudonaja textilis | reverse complement strand
ATATATATATATATATACACACACATACATACATACATACATACACATACATACATACATACATACCAAAAGTTGTTTATTATTTCATGCATTTAATACTTAAATAAAAGATTGGGTGAAACCAGGCTTAATAGCAGTGAATGTGAGAGGGAGCTTGGAGTCTTAGTGGAGTTTATGGTGAGTTATGTGATTCTTATTATTTGGGAATTAATCCCTTTGGAGGCTAGTGGCTATGTTATCTGATTTTCTTAATGGCTCTCCCTTGCAAGCGCTGAGTGGATTGTTTATCTAGCTTGCAACACTTTTACGAGGTGTGAAATGCTCTTGGCTGAATGCCCAGAAGTTCAATTAAGCCTATTAAGAGCCTTCCCTTGCTGCTTGTCTTTCTGAGGTTATTGGGGGCTCTCTGAGCCCCGCACAGTCTTAGCTAGGGGATATCCTGAGCCCCTGCGAGCCCCCAGCAGCTCACCCCTGCCTTTTCAGTTGTACAGGTAGTCCTTAATTTACAACCATAATGGAGTCTGAAATTCCAGTCATAAACTGTGTTTATCATTAAGTGGGTCATCATGTGATCGACCCAATGTTACATTTTTTGTGGTGGTCATAAAGTGAACAGGGCAGTCATTAACTGAATGCCAGGGTTGTTAAGCATAGCCATTTTTTGCAATGGTCTTTTTATTTTATTTTTGCCAAAAATCAGAAATAAATGCCAGGTTCCAGGAAAAAAAAAATAAGTCGTGGTCATGTGACTCTGGGATGCTGCAAATGGCCATAAATGTGGGCCAATTGCTGAGTGCCCCAAATGGGATCACATGACCACGTGAGGGGGGGTAGACATCCAAACTTTGAATTCAGATTGTACTTTTGGGGTGCCCATCACAACTTCGGACAGTTGTTGCATGTACTGATCTTTAAGTGAGGACCACTTGTAAAGCAAGTCAGATTAAGCAATATTTAATTGCTGCATTAAATAAAATTCTAGCCTCAAAAGGTCTTTTTCCTCATGAAAATCCAGACTCGGTTCACTTCCTGTGGACTTTAGCGGCTAATACTTCATTAAGTGATGATCGGCAGTAGTTAAAGGGCCATCACTAATAATCCAGAACCACAAATAATATTCCCAGCAGATTTCTAGCAGATGTTTAAATGTGATCCACTCCTCAGATGGCAGTAGATATAGAGGATTGAAAAATACATGAGCTCCAGTCGTTCACATGTCTTAAATGTCTTAGTAATCCAAACAGCAGCTTTATGTTTCAGAAAAGCATCCAGGCTAAGTTGGAATGAAAAGACATTGCCTGGTGATGAAGGCAACATCTTGTAGGCTCAAGTGGCTAATAAATAATATGGTCCTTCTCCTTTCCCATGCTGTCAATTACTTCAAGCAATACAAACACCCACAGAAGCACAAGGGACAGAATTGGCCATCTGTGGAAGATACTGTTCCATTGGCAGCAGATGCCAAGGCTAGAAAATGTTTGTTTTTGCTGGCTTCTCGATAAAATATTATTGATCAAGGGACGAAGTCAAAAGAATTGGAACAGAAGCCTGGCAAAACATATATCATGAGAGACAGAGCAGTTCATAGGCATCTTGTTACTCAGCTCTTCTGGGAAAGGCAGTGGTGTATTGATTATTGAGAAAGGCACATGATTTAAGGCTTCATGTCAGCAACATTACTGGTGGTTGCGTTCTTCTACCAACTTCAGCAAGAGGCTTTGAATAAACTAATCTATTCACTAACCTGTGAATCAGCTGTCATACAATTTGTCAGTCTATGTTTAGTTTTAAGTGATATTTATAACTCCCATTTATTGAAATGCACGGAAACTTTATCTGGACAAAGTTACCATCTATTCCAGTGGTGGCTAACCTTTTTGGGCTCCCGTGCCGATAATTGTGCATGCGCTTGTGCCCTTGCACTCATAGGCTATCACCCAGAAGGCAATGCGTGCCCCCCATGCCCCCTGCGCATGCGCCCCACACAACCGTGCTTCTGCTCATAAGACCCCCATGTGCTGCATGCTTCTGCACATGCATGCATGTCTCCTGCCATGCCACCGCAAGTGCACGCCAGATACCCAACAATCAGTTGGCGGGCGCGCATGCACAGTAGACCTTTTCTGGGCGAGGGCTCACATGCCGACAGTAATGGCTCTGTGTGCCATTTCCGGCATGCATGCTATAGGTTCGCCACCACAGATCTGTTCTATCTATCTTATACAGTATGTTAAGAAAAATGCCATGGCCAATTTCCATGAAATCATGAACTCCGTATTTATGGGACACCCACGATCTTCATTTTGTCACACAGGTAAGCAGGGGTGGGATTCTACCAGTTCGCACCTATTCTCTAGAACCGGTTGTTAACATTCTAAGCAGTTAGGAGAACTGGTTGTTAGAAGAAATTACTGGCCTAATCCTGTAAGGAAGGCAGGAAGGAAACATTCTGGTGTTGCTTACAGAAACTGCCTCTCCATTAACCCTTATTACATTCCTGGCAGGACTAGACTTCCTGTCTCAAGAACTTCTCTGGAGGGTTTTTTTCCCTCCTTTTCTGGTACTTTGCTTGTGTGGAGTGATCATTCAAAGTTATAATGGCACTGAAAAAAGTGACTTATGACCATTTTTCACACTTACAACTGTTGCAGCATCCTCACAGTCATGAGAGGCCAGGCAAGGAGATGTGTGCCTTGATGTAAGTGATATTGAGTTGGCCACACCCAGCCAATAACATGACCACCAAGCCATGCCCACCCAGGCACATGACCACCAAGCCATGCCCACCACCTAAGCCAAGCCCGCAGAACCAGTTGTTAAAAATGTTGAATCCCACCCCTGCAGGTAAGTCCTCGCTTTACAATCGTTTATTTCGTGACCATTTCAAATTACGACACTGAAAAAAGTGACATGATGGACCCTTGCAGCAGCCCCATGGTCACATGATCAAAATTCAGAGGCTTGGCAATGGATTCATATTTTTGACAGTTGCAAAAGTCCAGGGGTCATGTGACTTTCTGACAAACAAAGTCAATGGGGCGGCCAGATTCAATTAACAACTGTGGTAAGAAAGATTGTAAAATGGGGAAAAACTCAATAACAGTATCGCTTGGCCACAGAAATTTTGAGCTCAATTGTGGTCGTAAGTCGACCTGTACCAATTTTCATCCAAAAGTCCAACCGAATGAGAATTGGGAGCTCTTTGGAATTAGGAAGAGGTTTTCTCTGTTTTGAAGCCACCTGCTTATGGTTATCATGCTTTTTTCCCCTCAAAAACTCAAAAGTATTTATCTTATATTCATTTAATACTGAAGTTTGATATTGCCATTTTTGGATCTTGGGATTATTTATGAGTTGCTGCTTGGAATTTGGAATATATTATATATTATATATTTTTTGTTTGGGATTTGGGCATCATTTCTATAAAATATGTGCAACAAGAAGATAATAAAAAACAAGAAGATAAATAGGTGTCATCATACACTATTGTGTATTGTATCATTGGGGATATTTTCTTTTTAATACTGATTTATCATTCCTCTTTCCTCTTTTGTTATTAAAGATTTATTGCTTACTTCCTATTTTAAAAATTGTTTTAAAAATATAATTGACAATTATCAAACAAAAATTTAATTTAGCATAGTCTCTTTGGGGTAAACTTCCTTTTAGATCACAAACATTAATACTTAGTCCACTGCTACTCCCATTTTTAGAAACTGGTACATTTATGAACCATTTTATCACTGGTTATTATGAAAGGCATATTTTTTATTTGGGAAATTTGCTTCCATTGTTTTATACTAAGTAGGTATTCTGTAACGTTCTCATCTTGTTAAAAATTATTGTCAAGCTGCTATACAACAATTGCTATACATGGATAGTCCTAGTGGAATGGACCAACAATTTTATAAATCTATTTCTTTTTATAGAAATTTCTAAATGTACATCAATTTATTAGCTATCTCTATTTTCAACAGAAAAGATTAGGCTTAGTTTACACTGAACAAAATTCAATTGTTTACACAATCGTAAGAATAATTTACTAAATTTATATGCTGCCTGACTCCCAATGCTTCTGGTTGGTTTACAATTGTTAAAAACATTTAAAAACAAAAGACAATACAAAAACCCAAAGCAGCACAAACGAAAGAACAAAGATGGAAAAGAAAGCAAACCTGGAGGAGATTCCACCAAAGGCCTACTGAAGAGCCATATCTTCAAAGCCCTTCAAAATACCAAGAGGTTGGGGGAGGGGGCTTTTGGATCTCGAAATTAACCTCTCTCCAGGTGGCAAGGGTTGCTACAGGGAAGACATGTTTCTGGGATCCCAATAGGTGGCATTAATTAATCAACAAATCGAACTTGGACCACAGCAATCCTGCCAGGTCAAACTAGCCAGGCAGATGCTATGGAAAACAAGTAGTCCCTCAAGTAATCGGGCCCTACACCATTTTATAGGTAGAAACCAACATCTTGAATCAAACTTGACAAAACTGACAAGCAGTGCAGTTTCGTGCCCATGATGCTGAATTCTGGACCAACTGAAACCTGCGTGTAGTTTTCAAGGGTAGCCTCAGGTAGAGTACATTGCAGTAATTAAGCTTTAAGGTTATCAGGATGGGATAAACTATCTGAAGGGCCCACTGATCTAGGAAAGCGTACAAGTAGCACACTTGAGGAAGTTGGGCAAAAGCCTTCTTGGCCATAGCTGTCACCTACTCATCAAAGCATGAAATTGTGCACCACCCTTGAGTGAGGAAGCACAACTCCATCCAAGGTCAAAGTTGAATATTCTTAGATCTGTGGTGTCCGAACAGCAACAGCTACTCAGTCTTGATAGGAATTTTAGAGACAACCACAAAATTAATATCAGGAATGAATAATCTTTTGGATATTGTTAAATACAACATGCAGCATTCCACCATTACCTCACTGGACCTCTAGGAACTGATATTTAGCAACATCTGGAGAACCACAGGTTATAATTTACAACAGCTTCTGTTAATTTTGGGTTCACAAAGCCAAACTGGTTATGATTATGGCTGCTGTCCTGTGAATATATAGTAAAGCACCTTTGAACACACAGCAAGTTGATTCACTTCCGTCAATAGATCAGATGAAGCAGAAAATATGTAACAGTAGTATCTCTACAGGCTTCCCAAAGTTGTATTCTCCCATCTCAGTCAAATTCCACTCAGTAGTCCTAATATGCTCAGCCTGAAGACACCTAGCCAGTTTTGGTTTGATTTGAAAAAAAACTAGGCAGAGTAGACTGTGTTAAACTTTTGTATGGAACATACCAGTGTTATAGACTAGCCTCAGATATTTTTTTTTTAAAGATCATAGAAGGCAGTGATAACTGGCCAAGAAAGTTACATGGATGTATTCATTAAATCATTGGGAACTGAGTATAATTTAAAGAAGACTATAGCCCTGGGAGGATAAAAAAAATATCTTTGAATAGCTTTCTAGGAAGGAACAAAGCACATTAGTCATGAACAAGGATGTCTGCCTAAGGATGTTTTTATCTCTTAACTTCATTACATTTTTCCTTATTTTAATTCTCTCAATAAAGGTAAGAAGTTTTACACAGGAGCAATAGTTATACAGTGAATCATGATATGATTTGGGTCAGGCCAATTAGCTCTACATCAACATCATCTATCCTCAGTTGGCTCCGCTCTTGCTATGCCTTCATTAATAAAAAAGCAATTTTCTTTTTCTTTTTTAATTGAAGCCCTAAAATAAAAACAATGCAATCCCAAAACTGAGGCAGATTGAATGGGTCACTACTACTCCAGTTACAGGCAGATAGCAGTATTGATAGTCAAGGAAAAGCCTATATGAGCAAATAAATATTCCACTTGTTGGTGGAAACTGTCCACATTTGCATAATCATGCAAATGAAGAGTGTGCGCCTCTTTAACTCCATTACACAAATAACACTGTGCCGATTTATTCACTGTAGAATAAAAAACTGGAGAGAGTGATAGGCAAAAAAGGATGTAGAGACAGTCACTATATTTCCACACCAAATTCAACCTTTATTTCTCTTAACTATGGTGTCCACACTAAATTACAGGGAGTACACCAGTTGGGATATTCAGATCACAACTAATATGTTTATGCAGAATGCTAAGCCAAAAGGTCCCAAAACTGGAGGTGAATATTGCCTTACTTGAATAAATGCACATTTAAACTTAAATTTAATCAAAATAAAATTAAAAGCCAACATACCACATTCTAGCTTCTGTATAATACATAAGGCTTATTCAATGGCTTAACTTTTTTTGTAGAAATTCCTGAGAAATGTATGCAGCAGATTGATTTATTTGCTTACTTATTTACTTAAGCATGTAGCGCTGTAAGCTAGAATTTAATTTTGCTTTCCATGAACCCAGGCAATTGTGCCTCATTCAATAAAACATGATTTAAAACTGGGCTTAGTACGGTACATGAAGTAGGGCATTGATTCAATGTATAAGCATTGCTTCATTGTAGGGTTTAAGGCTTCAGTGAACTAGATGCAGTTGCTGAGTAACACCATTATCCAAAGGACAATGACAAGACTTTGAGCTTCAGGTAGGGTCATCCTTGCTCATGTGGTAAAATGTTCAGACCTGAAATTATGAGTAATCCATAACAAAAAATAAGATGGAGCTCTGAAAGTTGAGGGAAACTACTTAGGAAAAGGAACTCTAAGAGTGGAATAGAATAGTATATAATTCTTTATTGGTCAAGTGTGATTGGACACACGAGGAATTTGTCTTGATGCAAATGCTCTCAGTGTACATAAAAGAAAAGATACATTCATCAAGAGTCAAGAATCCTAAGGTACATCACTTAATAATAGTCATAGGGTACAATAAGCAATCAAATCATACTAGGAAACAGTCAATAAAAATAAGTCCAGAAGAAGTACTGACAGTGGGTAGTATGAATCATAATCATGGCTGAAATATTTAGATGTATTTGGGTGTCAGATGCTGATAATCCCAAGGAGAGAAATATTAATATTCTCTACGTGGATCCAGATCAAACTTGAGATGACATGTTGTTGTCATGTGACATATTGCAACTTTTCCCCCTTCACTAAACCGGGGTGACGGTGGCCAGCACATGACACATCCGGCCTGTGGGCCATGAGTTTGACACCCCTAATCTAGAGGCAACAATGTGGCAAGAGAAAAGCCACAAAGATACCTCCTCATTGATAATGTCAGCCAGTTTTGGGGGGGGGAGATTACTTGCCTTATAAGGACAGATACAATCAAAATACAGAATATGATGAAGTATGAACCAAGGAAAACTTGAACGTGTCAAAGCAGAAGTGTTGCATACCAAATTGGATGTGTTAGGAAGGAGTGTACTTGAATATCCCTCTTTAAATCAGAGAATTACATGATACACTTATTCGGGCCATATAAAATAATGGAGTAGCAATGATACTCATAATGTAAGTGTGTGCATAGTTATAATCTAATCAATGGCACATGTGAATCTATTAAAATTAGTGGCTATCTGATAATTATATCCAAACTCAAAAGAGAAAGATATTAAAAAAAAAGATGGCAAATTGAAGAGGTACTAAATGCATCATCAAGAAAAGACACAGTGATTGGAATGCAAACATTGGAGAAACGGAGGAACCTGAAATTGCAGAAAGAACGGGGTTGGATAAACACTCTGCAGGATATACTTGAAGAACTTTGTTTATTGCCAAATATGAACACAGGCCCGCACATGGTCAGCATCAAAGGGACAACATCAACTCAAATAGACTATAATAGGAAACAGAAAGTGCAACCCAGGCAGCTGAGCCAGAACATTTCCAGATGCAAAGTGTAAAATAGCCCGTCAATTATTAGTGTCAAACATATAACTTAAAGATTAAAGAGAGTAGGTGTATGAAGGACACATAGTCAGAATATAAAATCAATGTAAGGAAAAAATTCAGAACACTCAGGCTAAACAGAACCTGAGCAGCTACAGAGGGAGGGGGGAAATTCCAAAATTTGAAAGAAAAAAATAAAGATCCAAGTGTCTTTCAAAACAATATCTTACTACAGGAAGAGAAAATGGAGGCCTTGGGCATCAAAAAAAGACGTACAAGGACTGTACTCAGTTTTTTCTAACATCAAGCAAGAAAGGACAAAAACATCAAGAAGCATCAGCAAGAAAACCAAGACGAGTGAGGTTTCATAAGAAAACCAAATAAGCCAGAGGAAAATTTAAAACTGCAGTATAAATTATCCGAAATAATCACAGAAGAGATTGAAGGGGGCTAAATAAAGTGAAAGGGAGAATGTAAAATAAATCGAACAATCATACTGGCTCAGAACAGGGAAGGGAGTGAAACAAGGAATTGCATTATCCTTATATTGCTTAATATCCGTGGAGATTTTATTGTAAGAGTGGCAGAGTTGCTAAAGACGACAACTAGAATCAAAACAGAAAGAATTTGAGCTCAGCCAAAGATAAAGCAGATTAACGTCATTACCAAAGGAGAATTGGAAAATAAAGATTCTGGGCTAATGATTACATTACTGTCAACCTGAATGTTAATGAAATTATGGATGATAGTAAAAACAGGAGGGTATTAGATGTATTATGCTCGGCAACAGTTATAGATGGACAGTGTGCTGGAGGAATGAAGATAACATAAATCCCAAGAAGCAGTACATCGACAATTGTAGAGGAGATCATGAAGAATAAAGACATATTCAAAATGAGAAGAGTTAAAGCGATGTTTCTTTTCCAAGGGTAATGTATGGCTGTGAATCTGGACACTGAGAAAGTATGAGAGCGAAAAGATCTACAGATCCAAATTATGGATTTTTACATATTATGTGTATCATGGGTTGGTAGGATAACTGATAAATCAACGAATTCAGGCAGACTTAACATTGAGGTGATGATCAGTAAACAGTAAACAGAAAGTCATATGCTTGGAGAATACTTATTTATTTAAAATCTTGCTCTATGATGCCTAATTATCTAACTAGTCCTCTACTTACAGCCGCAATCAAGCCTGAAATTTATGTCAGCCAGTGAGAAATTTGTTAAGTGAGTTTTGCCCCATTTTACAACTTTTCTTGCCATGTTTGTTAAGCGAATCACTGCTGTGGTTAAATTAGTTACAAGGTTGTGAAGTGAATCTGACTTCCCCATTGATTTTGTTTGTCAGAAGTTTGCAAAAGGTGATCACATGACCCCAGGACACTGCAATCGTCATAAATAGGAGTCAGTTGCCAAGCATCTGAATTTTGGTCACATGATGATGGGGAATGCTGCATAAGTGTGAAAAATGGTCATAAGTCACTTTTACAGTGCTGTTGTAACTTTAAATGGTCACTAAGCAAACTGTTATAAGTCAAGGACTACTTGTATCCAAGAATGCAGCCAAAGACTAAGGATTGTGGCAACTAAGTTTTTCCCAAACTAGCAGTTTTATTTGGAAAAACAAAGAATGTTTAATAAGATTTCCATTCTAAAATCTACAGGCATTGACTCCTCCCCCCACCTCTCTTTCTCATCTCAGAATGATACCTGTTTTGTATTGGTCTACAATGTAATAAATAATTTGATTCATTTCTATGTATTATTTTCTATTATTATAAGCCACTTCTAGAACTGATAGAAATAGATATGGGATGCATTAGTAACACATCTTCATTCTTTAAAAATTATTGTATAACTCCATCTGCTTCTCACACATTTTACTTAACAATCATGTACCTTTATCACACATGTTTTGATCATTCTTTCCGTACTCAAGTTCTAAGAGGTTTAACAAATATGACAAGCTAAAACCTGCTCTCATAATGTTAATTTTTGATGAAAGCGCCTCACAATCATGATTAATAACATAAGGACACCCTTCTTCAGGGTAAGGGTTATTGATTTCAGGTACTTTCTCTGATTTTTACTTAACTAGGACAGCAAATTATCTTTAAAATTATCTTATAAATTATATAGGAGCTGCGGTGGCGGCATTGGTTAGAATGCCATATTGCAGGCTAATTCACTGCTCACTCCAGGAGTTCGATTTTGCCCGGCTCAAGGGTGACTCGGCCTTCCAACCTTCTGAAGTTGGTAAAATAAGGACCCAGATTGTTGGGGGGCAATATGCAGACTCTATAGACAGCTTAGAGAAGGTGATAAAGTAAGTGCTATTGCTAGTGCTATTAAAGTCCCCTACATTAGTTCCCTCTTTCCTCACATCATTTTCTTTGCCTTTTAAGGGTTATTCTCATAGCACCAATATACCCTGGTATGCATTTTTTCCCTCTGTTGCATCCCAGAAACTGACTTCATCTTAATCCATATTGTTGCGTTCACTCAACCCATGAGTGAGACAAACTTCAGCCCTTCTTAGCAGGATACCGATGTTAAAATAATATATTTTTTTCCTTTACTGTCATGTCATCCAAGAGCAACATCAAATCTGTTGACCTTTCTCATCTGTTACCTCGGATGGAAGCCAAGTAACTGTTGCAACTTAAAAACAGAGGCAATAGAAGTATGACAGGAATCAGCACTGCATCCTGAAAATTTGATGTGTATATATATATATTTAACAGTTCAAGGATGGATGGATAGCAATTCAATTCCTCAATAGTTGGGAATCATCCGTACAGCTATTTTTGATTACATCTAATTGTGGCCAATATATGACCTATCGATCTCCTTTTCTTCTGTGTCCTTATGACTTTACCATCATATTATCTTTATTTGAGGCAACCTTCATATATAGTTATTCCAGTGTAGAGGGTCACCATAATTTAGGCGACCTTTAGAGAATGGAATAGTGTAACACCTATTGGTCATTTAATCTACTATAGGCATCATTCTTTCTCTGGGCTCCTTTTAATATATGGGTTTATTCTGCTTCTGGAATAGCACTAAAGCTATATACAGCTTCTTTTGAGCATAGATTTAGTGCTCTTATGGACTAGTCCTAAATCCATGTCCAAAAGGAGTCCAGATATCAGATTGATATAGGCACCAAAGCACTTATCTCAAAGTAGAACAAGTTTTGACAGATAACGTTGACAGTCCTTTACAGTTTCCATAAAAATTAGCATCTTTTCCATCTTCAGACTCATCCCAGTCCACTCAATTGGTAGATGTTTGTTAGGTTTATTTTATTTTACTGTCCTCACATAATGTTTGGTAGGGAAGGAAGAAAACAAAGCTGGAGCTATCCACCAGTGCCCTATTAAATAAAGATATTTGTTTACACCAAATATCGAGATATCCAGTGGAGCAGCAAATTTTATGCAGCTATAGTTTTCTGTGGGCTCAAGTAGTGGTGAATAACCCTTTAACTCAGCCACAAAGAAAAGTCCTTAGTCTACACCAGGGCTGTCAAACTCCTGGCCCGTGAGCTGGAGGTGTCACACGCTAGCCATGTCCATGACCGGTTTAGAGAAAGGGTAAAAAGTCCCAATACATCACGTGACACCGCTATGATGATGTGAGTTTGACACCCCTGGTCTAAACCAGCAAGGCTAACTGGGGACTTCTGGGAATTGAAGTCCACTCAACTTAAAATTTTTAATGTTGAGAAAAACTGGTCTATATCCCATTTTGGCACCTGTTCTTTCCCTCTTTCCTTCTCTAGCTTCTAGAATTTCTCTCCCTCTTTCCTTCTCTAACTTCTAGAATTTCTTTTTCCTCTTGCCTTCTCTTATTTCTAGAATTTATCTCCAGTACTCCAGTTTCCCTAAAGCGCTATTTTCTTCCCCTTCACCTAGTTCCATCAGGCTTTAAATCCAGCTAACTAAACAATTTCCTCTGCCCTCTCAAGAAGCTGGTCTGCAAATATTCCAGTAGTTTTGTTTACTGAGATGTTAATTACTCTGAAGAAATGCAATAAATAAGAAATGTGTGTTTATACTGCAGCAGTGAATGTGTATATATAAGACATAACCAAATTAATGTTTGTAGCGCTAGAGTGCTTATGGAAGCACAGGTAGAGTTAATTAGACTCCAGCAGGTGCAACATATCAGGAATTTGAAATTAGGAGCAGGAAGTTAGAAAACCTCTTTATTCAAAAAAAAATAATGAAAAGGAATAGAAGGTACATGTAAAATAGATACAGGAATGCTGGTTGGTTATTTTTTTTAATAGTTTAATGCTTCCTTATTGTCTACAAAGACCTTGTTTTCTGCTGTTGTTTGATTTGATTCACCCAGTACGAGAAACCTTCAAATATCTTGGTTTCCATTTACCTAAAGTATTGTACAAAACCAGTCAATTTATTCAATTTATTGACTAAAACAGCGCTAAACCAGTACATTTATGTGTATCTCTTAAGTTCTTTTTAAATGGAAGAAGCCTATTACATTTAAAAAATTAAATTTATAAATAAGCCATGGTCAGTGTGATGTGTGAACCCGGTTACTAAGGGTTGAAGATGATGATAATTTGGTAGACTCAAATACTGCCTGGTTTTTTGAAGTCCTTTAAAGCAGCGGCCCTCAACTTTATTGGCACAAAAGACTGGTTCCACGGAGAGAGATTTTTCTGCGGATCAGAGAGGCATAGTTTTGCATGCTGCCTGCATCCTGCTTCGTTTGTTTGTGCAGCCTGGTTTCTGGTATGCTGTAGGCTGGTGTCAGTCCATGGACTGGGGGTTGGGGACCCTCTGCTTTAAAGCAATGGTCGCCAATCAGTGGGGCGGGGACCACTGGTAGTCTGCGAGAAAATTTTGGTGGTCCGCAGAGAAATATTCCCCCCAAAGCAATTAATCCAGGCTGAGCAGAAACACAAGGCTGTGCCGCCTACATGGCCGTCCACCCGCTAGCCCCCACCCTTCGGCCAAGGGCAAACCTTACATTGAGTAGAGCCATGTGAGCTGGATCTGGAAGACCAACAGCGGGGGAGGGAAATCCACCCTGAGGTGGCTTGCTGATGTTGGTGGGAAAGTCGGTCCCATATTTCAGAGCTGCAGTAGTCACAAGACTGGCCCTTTGGTTATCCCAGAGCAGCTCCTCCAGTCCATGGCAAGACGGTGCACCTGGATAGAGGAGCAGCTGCTCCAGGATGACCAAAGGGCCAGTTCTGTGACTACTGCGGCTCTAGAATATGGGACCAACTTTCCCACCAACTTCAGCAAGCCACCGTCAGTCAAAATTCATATTAGTGGTCCGCGGGATTTAAAATTATGAATTTGGTGATCGCTGAGGTCCAAAAGGTTGGCGACCCCTGTTTTAAAAAACTGCCTAGCAGTTTGAGAGTAAGGTAATTCTTTCAGATATATTTTTCCCAGCACTTTTTGTGTTTATATGTTTCTGTTCTGCACTGCTTTCTGTGTTTTATTAGGTGGCTTTTATTGAATTTACTGTTGTTTATGAATGTTGTATTCTATCTTGAGCCATGTGCTAAGTGGGTAGCTATATAAATCTATTAAACATATAAACAAACAAATAAGCTAGCAAAAAACTGTTAAATCCTTGCCCCCTTTTTAAATTATTAATTTCTGTACTTAAATACAAGCCTGTATAATCTTTAAGGGCCATGAATCATTTCAGCCAATTAGTCATACTGGGATTATAGGTCGGCTATAAAATGAAAAGTTGACCAGGGACTGGGATGTACAGTTGAAGCGTTTGTGGCGATGCTGCTGCTGTAAAGTTAATGTAACATAATGTTACTGGAAATAATGCTGTTTCTTTTTTTATATAATTTATTATGCATTGCATTTATACAGATAAGAACTAATACAAACTGCAAAAAAAAGCCTTAAAAGAGTGAAATACATGAGAGGAAAATCCTGTCATTCAACAAAAGACATTTATAAAATACAGAACACAAAAGTGGTTTTGCGCATTTTGGCCCAGTGCCTGAGACAGCAACTAGGCCTTTAAGAACGCCCATCAGGATTCAAAAAATCTTAGGGAGGACTTCATTCTGGAGGGCTATGATAAAGATAGCATATTTTGTTTTTTGTTCGGGTAATAGGGCACTGTTTAATTGAAGGGACCCAGATTGTGAGAGACAGGTCATCCTTCCAATAAATTGGCTCTGGTCCATGGAGGGCTTTATAGGTAACCAGCAGCACCTTGAATCACATCCAGAGGCAAACTGATAATTATTCAGATTGCAAAGCAGAGATGTCACAGGGGCACAATGAGGCTTGTCCATCATGGCCTGTGTCACTGACCAACCACAATTTCTGAGTGCTCTTCAAAGACAGCTCTCTGTGGATTCCATTGTACTACTTGAGCCATGAGATAACTACAAAATGAGTTATGGTATGAAGGCCCTCCTGATCCAAGAAAGGGTGCAAAGGGGGCTCCAGTTGGAAGTGTACATGGGCCTTGTCCATAGCTGCTTCCTCCTCTTTGAGAAGGAGCTGTGAGTCCAAGAAGGTCATCAGATTGAGTACCGCTCTTGAATGGGAAAGTGTGACCTCATCCAAAGTTAGAGATGGAGAATCTACAGATAGAGTTTGCTCTAGTTCCACCATCATTCAGTCATGACAGGGTTAAGTCAAAGCCAGTTCTTCTACACAGAAGCCCACACAGCATCCGGCACCAGAACAGGATTTGACAGCTTACTTTGCTTGGCTGGGTTAACTCAAGCTGCTAGATGACCTCACCCAGCAGTTTCATATGGATGTTAAACAGGAGGAGAGAACACTGAGCCTGTAAAGAAGGAGCTTAGGAATAATGTCATCCCTCCCTACTAACACCAACTGGTACTGCCTTGGAGAAAGGAAGAGAAGCACTACAAAACGGTGTTTCTAATTCTACCTTTGTAGCCAGTCCATAAGGATACCAGGGTTAACATTAACAAATGCTGCTGAAAGTTCAATGAGCACAAGAAAGGATGTGCTACCTCCATCCCAGATCTACTATCATCATCATCATCATCATTGACCAAGGCTATCTCAGTAGTGAAACCTGTTCTTCCACAATTCTACAAAACTTCTACCTTTAGAACAAGCTTTGTACCACATGTGGTTACTCACAAACCACAGAGCCATAGCATGGCACATAATGATAAATGTCTGCTCAAAACCACCATGCTGTTGTGGTTAGCCAGCAGCAGGTGCAGATCGCTGAGGAGAGCAATGATGCTGATGAGGGGCCAGGACCATCAGAGAGTGGACTGCTACCATCAGAGATTATGGGGGCTGGCAGCAGTGACGAGGAGGTTCCTGAGGAGCCTGTGCCAAGTGTGCGTGAATGCAGGATGATTCATAGAAGAGAACAGCTGGAGCAGCACAGGCGACTCGGAGTAAGGATGCAACATAATGGCCCCTCCCTCCAGGGAATATAAGCCTGGTTTCAAAAGGATTTTGCTTTTGCAGAAAGCAAAAATGTTCTAAGGACTTAGCATTGTGTGTGGAGACTCTGGCTTATCTGGAGAATTCTGTCAAGGCTTTCCTGGTTGGACTAATTGGCTGCAAGCCATCTTTTATCTACAAAGAAGTTATTTGTAGATTAAAGCTGTGAAGGTTTGAGTTGCTGCCATTTGCTTGAGATTTTCTTGTTGGTAACAGGGTTGGGTCAGAACATGTGCAGTATAGAAGTAGGAAGAAATATGTGAAATAGGAATATGATTGAAGCCAATAATTGTATGTCACATTCTTTCCCCCTTAAGATACAGCTGCAGTTATCTTTGATTATGATACTGGTGGGGAATATATCAGATGTGGACTGGGAATATAAGGTAAATCATGAAGCTACAGCAAGGACAAGCTGTTACCATATTATACTTGGAAAAGGTGAGGAAATGGCTTGGGAATGCAATGTAGTACAAGCTAAGTTTGATTTCTCATCCATCTTCCTATGTGTATGTCAATTTAAGTTAAAAATGTTTTCAAGATTCTACTATTCATAAGATTCACTTATAAGGCCCATTCATAAGGTTCCTGCTCTTTTCCTGTAATTAACAGCTATTCTTTGAGGATGACATAAGGTAAACATTTACTTTCTGTCTCCTTTCCAACACAGAACAATTCCAATACAGCCCTTACTTAATTTTATATTTTCCCTTCAATCATTCCAAGTTGGCCTGGCCTTTGTAAACCAGTTTTCGCTTATTATTTTCTTTGTCTTGAATTCCCATCGTTTCACTTGCCAGAGATGCAAAGTTGTGGTAGATTCTCACAAGTCTCTATTCGGGTTGTTATCTTTACAACACTCTTGGCCAAACCGCCTTGTTAGGTTGTTTTTTTGCATTCTGCAGTGAAGGTTTTGTACAACGGCATTGAGACCCTAATCATAACAGAGGCCTTTGAATGTGACCTAGACACAAATAACACTAATAATATTAGCTTGTTATATAGCAAAGAGCTGTTTAATTAGGAGCCATAAAAGGATTACTAGCTTTGATTATTGCTATTCATAGCTGCATAGTTCATGGCTTGAGGACATCAAATATACAAGAGAAGGAGGTGCCCAGCACAAGCAGGGCATTTTTATAGCTAGTTAAAAACTCTCTTATAGCTCTGTGTCTACCCGGCTAATTGATGTATGTAATCATCTCTTTTCTCCCCACTCTCTTTTGTTTAGAGACTCAGAACTTGTCCAGACATAGTAATTTCCCATGCTGTTGATTCACCAACGTAGTGTGACGCATTAAGAATACAGACCCTAGTACAGCATCAAAGATATGGTAGATCTTCATAAAATCATGAATGGGGTAAGGAGAATGGACAGAGGGGTCCTTTTTTTTGATTCATTAGTTTTGGTCCTGCCCAGAGGTGGTATTCAGCAGGTTCTGACCAGTTCTGGAGAACCAGTAGTGGAAATTTTGAGTAGTTCAGAGAACCAGCAAATACTACCTCTGACTGGCCCCGCCCCCATTTATTCTCTGCCTCCCGAGTCCCAGCTGATCGGCTGGATCTTCTTTTGTTGCTCTGCACAGGAGAACAGAGCTGGAAAGCAGGTTAGTGGGGTGGGGAGGGAATGGGGATTTTACAGTAACCTTCCCCTGCCACATCCACCAAACCAAGCCACACCCACCAAGCTACGCCCACAGAACTGGTAGTAAAAAAATTTTGAGTCCCATCATTAGTCCTGTCTCATGAGTAGGCAGGAGTAATCATTAGGCAATGAAAGGAGACAGCTGGTAGAAGTACAGGTAGTCCTCAGCTTATCACAGTTCATTTAGTGACCATTCAAAGTTACAATGGCACTGAAAAAAAATGTGACTTACGACCATTTTTCACAGTTATGACTTTTGCAGCATCCCCATGATCATGGGATCAAAATTCAACTGGTTCATACTTATGACCGTTGCTGTGTCCCAAAGTCATGTGATCCCCTTTTGAGACCTTCTGATGAGCAAAGTCAATGGGGAAGCCAGGTTCACTTAACAACCGGGTTAGGAACTTATCAGCAGCAACGATTCACTTAGCCACTGTGGCAAGAAAGGTCGTAAAATGGGGTGAAACTCGCTTAACAAATGTCTCACTTAGCAACAGAAAATTTGGGGTCAATTGTGGTCGTAAATCGAGGACTACTCGTAGCGAGTAACAGACATAGAAAGAAGGTAGTTTGGACCTTTCCTGCAAGGTTCCCTAAGGTCTTCAAGGTACCCTAAGCAGGGGTGTCTCCTGTTGGTGGCATGTCAAAAGGTCAATTTGGCAACCATGACTCCTTGATCAAACAAATGAACATGTCTGAAAACAGGCCACGATCTTGACTTTTGACCAGGATCTTTACTTTTTTGACACCCATCTCCATCCCTACCTTTCGCATCACCCTTGAGCCTATCTCATAAAGTCAAGGCAAAACGAGTCATGCTGAATATGATAAAAAAGCCATCAGATAAACTTTTTCATCTAGATAGGTTGTAATTGTATGGGAGAACAACCTTGGGAGACAGGGGGAAGAGCTTCAAAGCCAAGGCAATGATTGAATAATAACATTTAGCAACAGCACTTAGACTTATATAGTGCTTCACAGTGCAGTATTGCAGTCCAGTATTGCTCTAAGAGGTTTACAGAATCAGCATATTGCCCCCAACAATCTGGGTCCTCCTTAAAATTTATTAAATACCAAATTATTAAACATATGGGTTTCTTACAGAAGGATCAGTATAACTTCTGCGAGGCAAGTTGCAGCTCACTAATTTAAGTTGGGCGGCATACAAGTTAATTATTAATGTTTTAATTTAATAGTAATTAATTAATTAATTAATAGCTTTGGGGTGGGGATATTTTAGAATCCCAGCAACCCATGAGTACGGGTAAATGAATGAAATAGTTCACTGCATACTATTGTGCAACATTGTGGGCATAGCAGGTATATCAGAGTACTGTGATAGTGAGTAAAGAACAGCTGCTAGAGGTGTGCTGGTGAAATTTGTCGAAATAAATAAATGATAAGCTCACTTAACTAATTTCCTAATCATGATTAAACAGACAAATAGAATAACAGTGTTGTAAGGAACCTTGAATAGCAATAACACTTAGACTTATATACCGCTTCATAGTGCTTTTAAAGCCCTCTCTAAATGGTTTACAGAGTCTGCATATTGCCCCCTAACAATCTGGGTCCTCATTTTACCCACCTCAGAAGGATGGAAGGCTGAGTCAACTTTGAGCTGGTCAGAATCGAACTCCTGGAGTGAGCAGTGAGTTAGCCCTGCAGTACAGCATTGTAACCATTGCGCCACTGGCCTGGTGCCCAAAAGGTTGAGGGCAATTTAGCCCGCAAAAGGATTGTGAACATGGCAAATGTTTCAGAAAGAACCCTTCCTAGTTTATTAAGCTGTAGAGGGAACAAGGGCAAGAAATCCTTTCAGACTCGCTAGAGTCTGTTAATCTAATTTTACAACAAAGTAGAGCTAGTTCTTTTGGATCTGTGTTCCTTGTATGGATCACCTTGCTTGGCTGATGTCAATTGTGATTAGCGCAAGCTGAGGAATTCTGGGAGTTGAAGTCCATAGCTCTTCAAGCTGCTACAGTTGAGGAACACTGTTTCAATCTGTGGTAGATTTCTTTTTGTTTTGCTTTTATTTTGCTTTCTACAACTACTTTGTGACTTTGTTAACCATATTTTTTTATTATAAGTATATTCTTTTTATTCTTTACTGAAATTGTTTATTAATATGCATATAAACATTTATGTGGAATCAATTACCATATTTGCCATAGAATAACACTTTGACTAGCATGAATTTGAATAATGCAACCATTTTATGAGATTCATTAGTCACATTAATCGAGACTACCTGTATTTCAAAAAGATTTCTATCACCCGCATGCATCAGCCATGTTTTACTATAATGAAATTTGAAATGAAGGAAGAATAAATGAAAGAGTGCATAATAGACTGAAGTAAGAGCATTGGACATAATACACTGATGGAACAATGGGGAAGCATGTGGCTAAAATGATTGAATTTTACATTGTTAAAATTAAAAAGAAAACATTTTATAAAATGATGTACCATTGGTATGTGACTCTAGAAAAAATAATCTAGAATGTATCAAGGTACTTCAAATTTATGTTGGAAATGTGAAGAACATGAAGGTTCATTTTTTTTCATGGCTCATTTCAGGCCTAATAGACTTGCAAAAAACCTGGGTTCAAATACATACAGAGATGAAAAGATTAATATTTAGTTGAAATCAGAACTTTTCTTGTTGGGATTTCCTTATCTCTCTCTTTTTCTTTCTTTTCATTTTTTCCTTTACCTTTCCCCTTCTTTCACTGCTCCCTTTCTGCTTTCTTTTTTTCTTATTTTTTATTACTTGATATTAGTTTGTATTTGTTTTTATTTTCTTTTAAAGAAATATTTCAAAAAACACACAAACACACACATGTGTACATACATATGAATGCATGCTTAGGCCTGCAGTGGTTCTATAATTTTTATTTGTAGATATATTGCACCTTCAGATCTATCTATCTACCTCCTACCTTTCCTATACCTTTACGTATAACTCAAGGCAACATATCCAACAAACCTTCCTTCTCCTATTTCCCCCCCACAATAACCTGGTGAGATGGGCTGAGCTGAGAGAGTGTGACTGGACCAAAGTTACCCAGAGGCTTTCATGCCTAAAATGGGACTAGAACTCACAGTCTCTGAGGCCTTTTCTTCCTCTTCCCAAAAGCATTTCCTTCTCCACATACAAGAGGCGTCCTGAGACTTTGCAAAGCACATTTTTTTGTTTTCCTCTTAGTAGGAAATATATTTCTGTATCAGACATCCCAAAGAGTCTTCCCAAGCACCAGATTATTCACCCCAAGGAGAGACATGATGTCTAACCCCTACAGGGAAGAAGGCTGTTGAATCCTGATCAAAGTGTTTGCAAGCTAGCAATGACTTCTACATTTCTGGAAATTTTTCTCTCTATTTGCTATATATTAGTTTGTGTGTATTAATTTTATGGATATGGATTATTTTTATAGTCATCCTTAACTGATTTTGAAAACTTAAGAAGATAATAACCAGGTTATTACTTTGCTTGGGATTCCATCAGGAAATACCAAGGCTGTAGGCCAAACTGGGATATCAAAAACAAAACATCCCAGAACACCACGGGGCAAAACCATCCTTTTACAAAGGATGAGAACATCAGTAGACACTCATATATTTAACACTGTAAGTCAATCCTTGATTCAATTTTCTATCTCTATAAGGCTGCCTCCAAGGCAAATGTCCTTATTCTCCCACCCTGTTCACAATATTGGCTGATTTTCCAAGAATCCCATCTTTCGTTCCAGAATTGATTTCATGATCTTCTCCTTTTCTTAAAAAACAATATGTTTAATTTTATAATTTGTTTTGTTGTTGCTATAGCTTCTAGTTCACTTGCAATCTTTTTGTTTTTTTAAAAAAGATTTATTTGGGCCTTGCCTATGTGAATTTGAAATCCCAATTCTTATTTCAATGTACAATTTCTAAAGGCAGCATTTTTTTAAAAAAAAAAGAACAATGGGCAGCCAAGATTGACTTGAATTCCTTGTTTGGAAGCAATCCAACAGAGTCCAGTTCCCTCTTCCCAAATCTGTCAATTATAACTTAAAGAGAGATGAGAGGCAGATGCAGGATCTCCGGTACGTATTAAGCTATCAGATTTTTTGTTTTAATTGCACACGAATATGACAGTAGTGATGGGGATATTCAAATGGCAGATGCTTTGTTTGTAAAACCACGAGAGAAAGGATGAGGAGGGAATTCTGGCACGTTGTGCTGAAGAGGTTCTGTCAGCCTGGAGGTGGATTTTTATCAGCTGGAGCTGCCACCCTGTCATTGTTTAAAGGTGGATTTGGATGTGATTAATTCTAAAAGAGGCCAGAGAGTTTCTTGATATGGATTTGCTTCAGATGAATGCCCAGGAGGCTTGGGAACAAAGACAAATCAGTCAGGGAATCTAAGTTAGACAGGCCAGCTGTCAGGGTTTGGCCCTCAACCCCCCAGATCTTGGGGTTTTGTTAGCAAGTATTAAAATAGACAGGCCATAGAATCTGAGATGCCTCAGCAGCAGTGTCAATTCCTATTGGGAAACTGGCACAAATCAAGTCCTGGGGTTGGATATTGGTCAGCTCCTTAAACATGTGGAGGATTCCAGAATAATGAGATGTATTCCTGCATTAAATAGGATAACCATAGTTGGTCTATGAAATTTGTCATTGGGGGAATTCCTTCACTGGGCCTCAGCTGAGGTTCAACCCTGGCTGTACTGTATCACTATTTCTGAAGCTAATTACCTCAGCTGACATTATAGCAGTAGCACTTAGACTTATATACCGCTTCACAGTGCTTTACAGCCCTCTCTAAGCGGTTTACAGAGTCAGCATATTGCCCCCAACAACCCGGGCCCTCATTTTACCAACAGTGGTGGGATTCAACTTTTTTTACTACTGGTTCTGTAGGCGTGGCTCGGTAGCCGTGGCAAGGGAAGGATACTGTAAAATCTCCAGTCAGATGTGGCATTCGCTGGTTCTCCGAACTACTCAAAATTTCCACTACCAGTTCTCCAGAACTGGTCAGAACCTGCTGAATACCACCTCTGGATAGAAGGCTGAGTCAACTTGGTTTGGTAGTCAGATGTGTTCATAACCACTGTCGCGTTGCCCTTGTCTGCTGGTAGGATTATTATGCTGGTGTCTTCTTTCAGGTTAAGTAGTGCAGTTTGTTCTTCTTTGGATAAGTTGCTTTTGGGTGGTTTGCTAGTGCAGAGAATGTTGGTGATTTTGAGTCTGATTCTATTAGCATCATCAGGGTTGGTTTTGGTCAGGCTGGTTTCAACTCCGCATATGATGGTTTCTGTGGGGATGTGTTTGGGAGTGACAGCAAAGTGGTTATGAACACATCTGACTACCAAACCAAGTTAACCAACCTTCTCAAAGACCCCACATACAAACCCCTATACACAGACCCCACCACCTACCTGGAAAAAACCACCAGATCCAAAATAAAAGCCTCCCCCATCAGTGAAGAAATCCAGCAAAGAATCATACCCAGAGAGAAATCATCCAGATGCCCTAAGCTTAATGGTCTCCCCAAGATACACAAAGAAGGAACCCCACTTAGACCAATAGTCAGCTCCATAGGCTCACCTCTACAAAACCTAGCCAAATTTCTCACCAAACAACTACAGCCCTACGCAGAATCCATCAACTCACACGTAAGAGCTTTGTTCGGGTATTTTCCCACGTCATTATAGTTGTGCTTTTAAAGTTGTAGCAATGTTTCGGCAGAATCTCATTTGCCATCATCAGGCTTCTGTATAGTGTTCGTCTGTGAGTCAGACTTTCACAGCCGTTATAACTCACAGACGAACACAATACAGAAGCCTGATGATGATGAGATTCTGCCGAAACGTTGCTACAACTTTAAAAGCACAACTATAATGACGTGGGAAAATACCTAACAAAGCTGAATACCATACATATAAATACCCACGAAAACTTAAGAAATATATAAAAACTTAAATAAATAAATAAATAAATAAATAAATATATATTTCAAGAACTTAGTGTGTATCTTTAAGGGAATGTACCAAGCAGAATTTGGTGGATAATAGTTATGTGTTATAAAATAGAGGTTAGAAAAAGAATTGTTATAACTGTAAAGGCATAATTTAAACTTTAAACAAGATTTGAATGGATAATAATTAAAAGATACAAAGGTGTTACACTCCAGCCTAGTAATTACAGGGGAAAATTTGTTTTATGAGACAAGAAAATATGCAATTGTAAACAGGACAGACAAAAGTATAAAAATATTGATTAGAAAGATACTGAAAATTAGAAAAAGATATGTAATTAGAAAGGAATGAGATAATTAAAAATAAGGTTACAGAAAGCAAGGAAAGGGAAAACTATTGAGAAAATTGCGAAAATAGTTATAAGATATGGATTAGAATACATAAGATGAATATGTAATTGAGTTTATGTCTATATGGAGAAGTGATAACCCGGGAGCATGCTGTTTTCAAAAAAAGATATTTTATTTGTATTTGTGTGAAAACCCAAATAAAACTCTATAAAAAAAGAGTTTCCAGGATCGATTACCATAAGTTCAATAATAATAATATCATAATTTTGTATCTGAGAATGAGAATTAATAACTTCTAGACAAAGGTCAAATGCCTTCAAATACTGAGGAAGGCACGAAAGTTAAGGAAATGGAATCCAATTACCTCATACTGTAAAGAGAGTGTTTTTGTAATTTCCAGAAACATTAACAAAGCATAGGGGTAAGGTTAGTAACTTCATTGCTGCCCTTATTTCAGCACACTAATATTAGTGCTATGCTAGGTGAAAGGAACCCCATTGAAGTGACACAAAATGGAGGTAGCAGAATTATCTTGGATAGACTTTGCTCTTTGGATAGTATATACTTGTATAAACTGTGACTTTCCAAGCCAATGTAATTCTACTAGTCATATGGCCTCCTACGAGTTACTTGACAATACTGGGGATTGAACCAAAACAGAAAGCTCTTCTGGAGCTGTCATCAAGAGCTATTAGAGTTAATTTAATGTTGTGTACCCATAACATTAAAAATGATGATGACACCATGATGTCTAATCCTTTGACCATGTCTAGTTCTGAGCCATGAATATTGTGCAGACCAAAAAATCCAATAAATAATGGATGAAAAGAATATTAAAATATGATTATATCTCACTCAAAAATGATGATGATGATGATGATGATGTTATCCATTCAGTTGAGTCTGATTCATGGGAATTCTCTGGGCCAGGTCTCTCCATATCTCCTGATCTTGCACTATTTCTTTGAGTTTTCCTATGCTAATGTCCAGCCTCAAATAATAGCTCTGATCCATCTTCAAATGAAGGGAACTAAACTCCAAAATATTTGGAAGTCAGGGAAAATTGTAGACTAGGATTAGGACTAAAAAGATTGAGGTTCAGATTCCTGCAACCCCTTCCCCCGCTAATGTTAATTGGATGACCTTGTGTCTGAATGAGAACGAAATAAACGGATTGTGTTAAAAAATGGTGCAAAAGCATTAACACAACCGTTCATTGCTTGTCATCCATTAAGCTTTTTAGTAAAATCTACTTTTCTATTCAACTGGATGTTGTGGGATTTTGTTTTGTTACATGCCTACTTCCTCAAATTTCTCTGCCATCACTGACAGTTTTATTAGGTTTTTGAGTTGTGGATGGGTTGTCTTTTAATTTAGGCTACTATATTTGTGCTGCAAAACTCCTAGTTGGCAATCAAAAGAAACAAAACCTCTTGACTGCCATCTAGTGGGCATCCAGATAATTACAATCTGCAAATGGTATCTTGCTTTTTGCCTCACCATTAGCAGTAGTCAAGTTTATTACAATCAAAGACCAGACACTAGAACAAATAAAAATACTCAATAAATATACAGTTAAAAAATCTAGAATAAAAAACAGATAAAATCTATATTAAAATCACACCGTCAGTTACACATTAGCAATAGCAAACAGAAGAAAGGTGACCCATTTCCAGCGACCATTTGAACAGATATTTTTCTATACAGGTTGTCCTTGACTTACAACCACAACTGAACCCAAAAGTTCTGTTGCTAAGTGAGTTAGTTGTTCACTGAGGTTTGCTCCACTTTATCACCTTTCTTGCCACAATTGTTAATTGAATCAGTCACTGAATGAACTCTTGTAAGTTGAGGACTACCTGTATTCCATTTTTCTCCTTCTTCTCCTCTTGATGTCAGTCAACTTTCTTCTGATTGTTCAGTCTTGCTTTCTATTGAAGTTCCCCTCACACATAAGAACAGCACCACAAGGAGACCTTATCCTCAGAGAATCTCCTAGGCAGCTCTTCACACAAGCTTTGTTTTGTGTTTTTAACAATGTGATTTTCATAGAATGTTTAGTGCTATCACCAATGGCACTTATCTCCAGAACATACGTTTTTCTTTTCACATTCTTTCCTCATACCATCTACATAATATAGAGTATATTTCTTGAAAATCACTTTAATGTTTTTTTTTTTAAAAGAACACTGAAAAATTAAAACTTGCCCTTCCCCATAAACTTCTAATTCACAACTGAGGAACTTACAATGAATTCCTTGACTAATAGTTTACTTCCTTGAGAAAATTTTGCTCAGTGACAATGACAGACAATTAGCCTCTGAGAGGTTGTTTAATATAAACATTATTTTAATAAGTATCTGATGTAATACAAATGTAGAAAAAAAATCGGCATAAAAGCCACCTCTTTAATACATCTTGATTTCATGAAGACGCTCTCACACTGACCTTGAATCCTGGGGACAACATGACAAATCCATGTTGTCTTTTTATCAACAGAATAAAAGGGTTTTATCATTCCTCAAAAAAAGAAACTTCTTGGACCAGAAAGTGCTAGCTACAATCATTCATGTTGTTGTCATCTCACAAGTGGACTACTGTAATGTGCTGTACATGGCACTGTATAGAAGATCACCTGAAAACTGCAACTAAATGTAGTATCTATCAAAATACTCTCTCTCACTCTTTGTGTACACATATACTCCATCATCTGTTAAGCCCCCAGAATAGAGGATATAGGTATTATTCTATGTCATGGCCTCACGTATGGGTTTTACCTCACTTCAACCCAACCCAAGGAAAATTTCTTACTTTGTACACAATGTAGATCCTGGGTGGTGTTTTCAGTCACACTGACCACTAGGACAGGGGTTGCCAACCTTTTGAACCTCAGGGACCACCAAACTCACAATTTTAAATCCCAGGGACCACTCACCAGTTCTGTGGGCACGGCCAAATTTATGGGTGTGGCTTGGTGGTCATGTGACTGGCTGGGCATGGCTTGTGTGTAAATATTATAAATATTTATATAAATATTGATTTTTTTTAATAAAAAAAAGCAACTTTTACCCAGAATCAGGCAAAGCGGGCAGGCAGATTGAGTTGCTCAGAGAATCACAGATTCATTCAGAGATCTATCTGCCATTGGCTAGCTCAGTCTGTCACATAAAATTTGCTTGCAAGCCAACTCATAAAATTAACTCACAACACACCATGGATGTAAATATTGAAGTTTTTATTTTAAAAAAGCAACTTTTACCCAAAATCAGGCAAAGCAGGCAGGCAGATTGAGTTGCTCACAGAATCATTCAGAAATCTATCTATCTGCCGTTGGCTAGCTCAATCTGTCACATAAAATTTGCTTGCAAGCAAACTCACAAAATTAACTCACAACACACCATGTATGTAAATATTGAATTTTTTATAAAAAATGAGGAGCTTTTACCCAAAATCAGTTAAAGCACGCAGGCAGATTAAGTTGCTCACAGAATCATTCAGTGATCTATCTATCTGCCATCAGCTAGCTCAGTCTGTCACATAAAATTTGCTTGCCATGAGTCTGCACTGAATAATAGAACTTTCAGTCCTAAGGGAGGTTTGGCTGTGCTTAAAAGCAGAGCCGAAGATCTAAAGACTAGCTAGAAAGCAAGCAATTCAACAATTTCCTGCTTTCTAGTTAATCTAAATCTCCTGGCACAGCAGAACAGCTGATAGTCGGAAAAAGGAAAAATAGCAATTTAGCAGGCAAGTTTGCCGGGTAAGGAGTGAGTGGGCGAGTAGGATTCCTGCTGGCCATGTAGGTGGCTCAGCCTTGTGTTTCTGCGCAGCCTGGATTAATTGCTTTGGGGAGTGCTCTAGGGGTGAGATTTCTCTGCGGCCCACCAACATTTTCTCACAGGTCACCAGTAGGCTGCGGCCCACCAGTTGGTGACCACTGCACTAGGAGACACCATACAAAGTACTGAGTAGAGTCCCATATATTCAGTGAAACAACCTGGTATATAATTTCCCACCTGGAGTTGCACTGATCAGTGGTTTGATTCTGGGACTAATTCAAGATGCTGGTGATCATCTTTATAAGGGACCTATAACACCAGACACTCCAGAAAGTATCTACCAGCCCAAGATATCTCTTGGGTGAAGATATTGACATGATAGCAGTATTCCAATATCTGAGAGGCTGCCACAAAGAAGAGGCGGGTCAACTTATTTTCCAAAGCACTAGAAGACAAGAAACGATGGATGGAAACTAATCAAGGAGAGAAGCAACCTGGACTTAAGGAGAAACTTGGTAATAATTAACCAGTGGAAGAGCTTGCCTTCAGAAGTTGTGGGTGCTCCATCACTGGAGGTTTTTGAAAAGAGACTGGACAGCCACCTGTCTGAAAGGGTACACGGTCTCCTGCTTGAGCCGGGGGTTGGACTAGAAGATCTCCAAGGTCCCTTCCAGCTCTATTCTGATTGATTGAGAGTGGTTCCTAAGTCTCCTACCCCTTGTAAGAGGCAAACCTTCTCTGCAGAGGCTCCTGTGCCCAATATAAGAACTGCAATCACAGTCTTAGCTTTCAAGAAGCTTTTAAAAAACATGGGTTTTTAAATATGAGTTTGGGATCTGAGGCAAGATGTACCTGACGGAAGATGAATCTGGTAAGTGATGTAGAAGCACTTGCAATGAATAAGTAAACAAAGTAGCTTTCCAGGATGGTATGGAAGTTCATGGCTGTCTTCCACCTGAGCCTAATTAGACCCAACACTAAGTAGCTTTTTCAAGTTCAACCAAGTATGTCTCAGTGCTATAGCCACCTTTTTTTTTCAGAGAGGCCTGCTTTTTCCACTGTGGAACATAGCAATAGGATAGTGATTTGTCTGATTTGAAAAATTGTCAAAGAATAGTACTCTCTTTCAAGGCATCCTCTGTTTGAAATCTTCCATATGGCTTGAGCTGGTTTAAAAATAACTGAGGAAAGAAAACAATAGCATTGCATGGCCCATCAGCAGTAACATGCGTACAGCAGACTGAACAGGCACCCAGATCATCTAGCCATTAAAGGACTGGAGGCAATGTATAGTGGAACCTCAGGTCGTGACCTTAATCCATGCCAGGACTATGGTTGCAACCTGATTTGGTCATGACTGGAAGCACAACCGTCTGCACATGTGCAGACCCCCCCCCAAACCCCCCCAAAATTGGCACCGAAGGAGAAATCACCACAGGAGGGAAAATCGCCACATGATTTTCAGGTTTGCTTGGTCGCCACCGGAAGATCTGTTCATGACCAGAAGGAAAACAGAAGCAAAAATTCTGGTCATCACCTGATTTGGTCACGAACAGATGCATTCGTGACCCAAGGTTCCACTGTATTTGTTCTAAGAAATTATACTATTTCTAAAGGAAATATAATAGCAATAGCACTTAGACTTATATACTGCCCCATAGAGCTTTACTGCACACTCTGAGTGGTTTACAGTCTCAGCATATTGCCCCCAACAATCTGGGTCCTTGTTTTACCAACCTTGGAAGTATGGAAGGCTGAGTCAACCTTGAGCCAGTCAGGATTGAACTCCAGACTGTGGGCAGAGTTAGCCTGCGATAATGCATTCTAAACCACTGCATCACCACTTAATGCTAATAGTATGCAAATCTACCTCACCTTTTGATGTTCCTTCCTCCCTGCATTTTACTAGTGGTTCACAAAGAAACACTCTTGAAGAAACCCCTCAAGTGTACAATGTGGTCTGACAGGTATTGGGATCCACATTCCGCAAAAATAGGAGAAATCCTGAATACCCACCATTATCATGCAAAGTGTTGGTGGCCTTATGGGTTAAGGAGCTGATCTGTGTTGAACTAGTTGCTCCCATAGCTAGTGTTCTGTGCCACTAAATATATGCAGGGTGGAATCAATTGGTAGAAGTAGAAATTTATATCTCTCCAGTGCAGCCTGCAGCATTAGTGAATATATATTTTGGGGTGGCATCATTTGAGCTTTATTTCAAATGGCCACTGTGAGCTTCTAATGAGCCATTATCAAAAAATAGACTGGGGAATAATTCTTGAGTACCTGGCAGAACACAATACACAGGTGGCTGGCTAGGTCTGGTGTAGGGCATGTCACACTCCCTAGATTATTAACCTGAACTCCCTATTTGCATGTAGTGTTAATTTAAGGCCAAGATTTATACGTCTTACTTTATTTCCATTTTGCCCTGAAGTGTTTCACAGTAAATCCTTCAGGTAAATTTAGCACCAAATCTTGCAATGCTGTCAATCTGGAGCTGCTGTCTATAAACTAGAGCTCTTGTATGTCCTACTAACACTGATTTTTAAAGTGTCCTCCTCTGGATTACCCCGCCCCCAAAGGAGCAATCTTTAAGGCATTCTTTTTATGAACGCCTTAAAAAAACAAAGAGAAAGAATCCAGATATGCACAGGATTGTGAAACAGGGAACAAGGTTGAGGCAATTGCAGGAAGTCTCTCTTTCTCAGACAACGATAGGCTTCTGAGAAGACTTCATATAGCAGGAAACTCAATAACCTAAAAGAGGCCCTGATTTCCACTAATGTGGTTCAGAGCTATAAAAACATCCTTGCTCTGGTCACAAGCTGATTGGGACCTTCAAAAATGTACTGTTAAAGCACAGAAAGCTCAAAACCAAAGAAAGTCCACCAAGCCTGAAACATGATGTTATCATTCACATACAGCTACCTCTAAAAATAGAAGGATCACTTCTCTCTTCCTCAACACATCTAATAATAAAACATTTTATTGCACTACAAGATTTCTATTTGCAGAAGAGGAGAAACATCCAACTTAACAATGTTGTGTATTGCATTGCTAGATGTTACCAAGGGAAAGAGACTTAGATAAAGTTTAGTCCATCTGTCCTGCTCCCTTCTTTGGAGACAGTCCGAGAAACCAATATTTAGAAATTGGCACATGAAATGAAAGACTTGAAAAGCCAATAAGTGAGGTACCAAACTCAGCACTGGCATCCTCCAGAGATGTAGAATCTCATTATCTACATATATTAACTGACACTTCGATTAGATCAGATTGGTACAGTGAACCAGTTTGAGGACAGCTAAGCAATTCTACTCATCTTGCATGTTCTAACAGTACTGAATTAAACCACAGAACAAGGTGTTGTGTTCCTTGGAAAATTCAGGCAACCTATTTGTTTTACAAAACCAAGACAACATTTTGCTAGAGATCTTTTCAAAGACTGTCGGGGGTATACAACGAACTGTCACCATGGCAGAGATTTTACAAAAAGACAATGTGTTCTAAGCAGTGAAAGCTGGGAAGGAAATAGCACTTTGAGGGTCAAAGATTCATGGTGTTTCCACATTTAGCCTCAGTGCAGATCAACAAGAGGAAGCCTGAAATCAAGCTTAAGCAGGTGCTTCCTACTCATCTAATTGATTCTTTTGTTTATTGCCTGGAATGAGTCAACAATAATGTTCTGTTGAATTTCATGTCTCCTTCCCTAGAGGAGTTTTCTTTGGAAGAAGATCCACAGCAATTTAGAGGATCAGGAACAAAAAAAACTACTTCTGGAGACCTTCTGTAGGACAGAAATGCCTTTTCTCTTATGGGAGATGTAACAATATTAAACCACTGGATGAATCACTTGCGTTGGTAGCAGAGGATATTCCTTGGCCAAGGAAACCAATTATTTGTGGGAAATATTTATTTCAGATAGACCTTCATTGGCAAAGGAAGATCCATCTGAAAGAAACGGGACAACTCACAGCAGTCAATTCATCATGATTGGTTATTTGAGTAGTAGGGCCTACAAAGCAGCAACCCCAGGAACAGGAATAGACTGGCAAGCTAAACTAGATGACAAAAGTAGAGATGTCAAGAGAGGCTTGGTAAAACTTATCTTCATCTGCTCTGGATCTTCAGTGTTGCCACAGGATATTGGTAGAAATAATAGTTTATGTTTTCCTTGATCTGAAGGAAGAGAACTTCATCTGAACATCACCTTAAAGGCCTCCTCAGGAGTGGTGGGCTCTTCCTTCAGAGATGACCTTTGGAAAGATAACATTAAAGACCCCCTTCATGGGTGAGGTGAGGACTCTTGATGACTTTCTTTCTAAATTCTGCTAATAATTTGGGGGAGGAGGGATGAGATCTTCAGTTACAGCAATTACAGATAGAAGGAAGTATGACATTAGGCATTGGCATACCAGGTAAAAGGAAAAGAAGTTAGGTATTATTTGCTTCTGTCCTCAAACTGCAAGTGCTTTTGTTAAAAAGTAAGTCTGGTGAACCCTGTCATAAGTTCTCTCCCAGCCATGATGGATGAGAAGACTGACCTAGTATATGTAATTTTGGCTTTCAGCTCAGGATAGCACAGAATATATCAAAGGGCTGGGGAGAGGAAGTGGTAGCAGTCTAAAGGAATCCTTTCTCTCTCTACCCACTTCCTATCCCCTAGAGTGTCAATCTCAAGTGCTTGTCTCTTCTGATGGACATTTGAGACTATGTGAAGATTCTTTGGTCACCACACATCTATTTTCTCTTCCTTTTTCTCTCTCTCACACAAATCCTGGTCTCTCCGTGACATACATTTCCCCGCCAAATGGCTTGGGGTTTCCTGACTTTTGGCCCAGCAAGAGATCAAGTAGAAGAATTGACAGCTCCTGTCACATATTATCTGGACACTTTAAGGACACAAATCAATTGTGTTCATCAGGGCTCTTGATTTCACAGTACCATTTGTAGAGGTAACCAAGGGACTATCAGATCTGTTGGATGACCTTCAAGTTTAAAAATGTGTGGATATAGACAAGGTACTTGTTAGAGTTCAGCAGACTACCTGTTTCTTCCATCTTTGACTTTCATGGCTTATTACATCTGGTAGGAAAGAAGTTTTCTGCTGATCCAAGAGGTTAGAAGTTCCTTCTTATAAGAAACAATTCTAGTCTCGTCCAATTGCTTAGTAAGCAATTTTTGACAAAATGCTATGCTGCTGTGGATTAGTTGGTTAACCCTTCCTCAGAGATAGAAAAAGAGGATTGGGAGGTATCTATTATTGAGAAGGAAAAAATACTCTAACCTCAGTGCTGGAAGAAAAAACTAGGAATTTGATCCTGGTAAGAACAAGGGCAGTAATGGGCAAAATGAGTGCAGACTACTCTTTAAACAGAGAGGCAAGTATAATTAGGTTTTTTTTTTAAAAAAAGTTATTTATCTGAGACCCAGCTGGAACAAAGGAATGACTGAAAAATATAATATATAAAAACATATTATACTTTCCAGCTTGCTAGAAATAAAATTGTATGAATTCCGATCTTTGATGATTTGGACTGCTCTTTGGTTTTAAACTTCAAATTTTAATTACTGTTTGCCCTGTTATCAGAATTCTTTCACTCTCTGTTGCCTTTAACTCTCATTTCTACTTGCTCTGCTGATGATACTTGTCAGCTTTTCTAAATTATCTATATATGGCTTCCCTCAAATTTTGCTAATTGAGCTGAGAGGTTTATTTAGCCTTGGGCACAGTATATATCCTGAGTAGCATGGATAAAGAACTGGGAGTTCTGGATACTCTGTTTTCATGGATAAACCATAACTGTACATTCAGTCTATCAGAGCAAAATAAAGAAAAGAGACAAGATGATAGATAGCTAGAAACTACTCTACTTATTAAGGCTGATCAAAGAAAGCGGAAGTGGTTGGAACTTTAAAGTGCATTGCTTGGGTAAATTTGCATTTTGCTTAAAGTACAGGCTCTGTCAATTGCACATTTTTGTTTATATCAGAGAAGGCCTTCTGTATTAGCAACCCAGACAAATGATAATAACAGCTTTTACTGAGTTCACAGCTAGTGACATCCACCATTGGAGAGCTCCAGTTTCAGCTGCGAGGTGGGCAAGGAGTCACAGGTTCTGCAGGTCAGGTTTAGTCTATCCAGCAACATGCACATTCCAGTTCTTACTGCTAATAGTTAATAGCAAGGGTTATCAGTCTTGGGCTGCAGAATTCCAGATTCACCACTGGATGGCAGCAGAGACTTGGAGTTTTATGCATCTCTTTGCAGCCATCTAGCAGTCATCCAGATTTTTGCAGGGCAGATCTGATAGTTCCTCTAAATAAAGTTACTTTGAACCACAAAATTGGAAGGTACAATAGAGATTATACAGTCCAAATTCCTGCTCAGGATGCACTGGAGCAACTCTGAAAAATGCCCATCCAGCCTCTGTCTGAACACCTCTAGAAAAGGAGGACATGTCACATTGTGTGGCATACTGTTTTATGGTTGATGGGTCATATAGTTGGCTGTTCCTCCTGATGTCCCACCAGAACCTCCTTCCATGTAGTTTTAAATTATTGTTCTAGTCCTCCCTTCTGAAGCAATGCAGTAATTGTGTAATAATAATTGCCAGATGGAATCCTACTGGACAATCACTTAAATATGAGCCAGCAGTGTGCTGCAGCTGCCAAAAAACCCAACAAAGTGCTAGCTTGCATTAATGGAGGGATAGAATCAAGATCATGTGAATTGTTAATATCACTCTATCATGTCTTTGTAATACCACACTTGGAATACTGCATCCAGTTTTGGTCACTATGTTGTAAAAAATATGTTGAGACTCTGGAAAGACTGCAGAGAAGAGCAACAAAGATTATTAGGGGACTGGAGACTAAAACATATCAAAAACGGTTGCTGGAACTGGGTATGTCTTTCTGGAAAGAAGGACTAGGGTGACATGAGAGCAGTGTTCCAATATCTAAGGGGTTGCCATAAAGAAGAGGGAGTCAAGCTATTCTCCAAAGCACCTGAAGGCAAGACAAGAAGCAATGGATGGAAATTAATCAAGGAGAGAAGCAACCAAGAAGATATTTCCTGACAGTTGGAACAATTAGTCAGTGAAATGACTTGCCTCTAGATATCGTGGATGCTCCAACACTGGAAGTTTTTAAGAAGAGATTGGACAACCTTTTGTTTGAAATTGTATAGGGCTGAGCAAGGAGTTGGATTAGAAGACCTCCAAGGTGCCTTGCCTTGTTATTCAGAGTATAAGAGTATAAGTTTATATCTCATTTGTGTGGCCACCATTAAATTTTTGAAGGGTATTACCATATCTCAACTTACTCATCCTTGCAAACAAATCTAGATCTTTTAATCTTTCTTCATAGGATAGTCTTGCTAACCTTCCTTAATTTACTGCAATTTGTCATTTTCCGTTTTGAACTGTCATGCCCAGAACAGTATTGTAAATGGGTTCTGTCTAGGACAGACTGGATTGACGTCCTATAATCTGGAATCTGCGGTCCTGCTAATGTTAGCCAAGATAGCATTTGCCTTTTGAGTATCTATAGTTTGTTTATTTATTTATTTATTTATTTATTTATTTAGTCAAATGCTTACAATATGATAGAAATAAGAACTAATAATTGGGGACAATAGGAGAGGGACGGTAGGCACGATTGCGCGCTTATGCAGTGTAGCCCTTGAAGTAATTCAGACCAGGAAGTCAAAGTCATGAATGCCAATACTACTTTTATTACAATGTTATAGTATCATAATCTTGCAAGTCTGAATGTACCTTCCTGTTTTTTAATCCTAGAAAGAACTAGGGAGGGTCAAGACTGAAAAGTTTTCTCAAATTACATTCCTACTTTGGACTCAGATTTCCCTTATCTGACCTTTGTCTCGCTTGCTACTCTTCTTATTCTTCAAGATTATTCTCACAGTCCACTATGCTACATCACACTTCTGTCTCACATCCAACTTAGTGGTTGACAAGGAAACCTAGAATCTTTTCACATGTATTACTACTAGCAAGCATCATCTTACCTGTTTTCTACTCCAATGCCAAATTTTGCATTTCTCCCTATGGAATTCCATCATTTAAGTTCACTGTTCAAACCTCTCTAGAATGCTTTGAATTCTCTCTTTTGTATAATATTTCAGCTAACCTTTACCATTTTGTGTCATTTGCAAACTTTATTAATAGTTCCTCAACATCTTCCTCCAAGGCATTGGTAAAAACGTTGAACAGCACAACGCCCAGAATTAAACCATGGGGCATTCCACTCAATACTTTCCTCCAGAGTAAAGGGGAGCCATTAATGAGTATACTTTGGGTACCATGAATTCAAGTAACAGTAGTATTTTGTGTGGCCAGGTTTTGCTATTTTACCCAGGGGAATATTATGAGACGCTTGGTTGAAGAGCCATAGCATGCTTTGATCTATTAAAGTAATACTGTAGCTTTATCAAAGAAGAATACAAAGGTAGTTTGACATGATCTGTTTGCCACAAATCCATTGCTAGTAATTATAGCATGTGTTAAGTTTGGGAAAGGAGAGGCTGGACCAGAGCATGAGTGCAACAAATACTTTATTATAGCAATAAAGGGCTGATCGTGCTTGCCACGCCTGGAAACTGGCTCGCAGCAATCAGCGACGGGTTGGACCCCGCAGCCTGCTTTTATAGCTGGCTGCTGAGGAGAACCAACCAATGAGGGGAGGGAAGAACGCCCACTCAAAGTGAATGGACCTGAGTGAGAACTCCTATAGTCATCAGGACATAACACCCCTTCCCCCCAGATGCGAACACGCATAGTCCTTGAGGTAGGCAGGGGGCTTATGTTGGCGCCCGGAACGGCGCAGCTCAGGAACGCTGTCTGTCTGTCCCAGGTCTGCCTGGGAAGGCAGAGTCGGCAAAGTGTCACCAACGTGCCCCTCGGTTCGGGCATGCTCGGGACTCGTAGGGTTGGTCACTGGGGACTAGCTCCCGTAGACTGGGTCTGGCTGGTCAACCGTCTGGGCGCTGCTGTCCGCGTTCGGGCTGTCGGGAACGGCTGTTGGAGCGAACTGGTCGCTGGGCACGATGTGGATGTGGGGTTGGTGATGAGGCCTTTCTTCGTCTGGAGACTCAGGATCTCTGCTGGCGAGGGTGCTGAGGTGCCTGCGCAGTTGGTCTATGTGCCTCCTCCAGACGCGGCCATTCTCCAATCTGACCCGATATGAACGCGGCCCGGTGATGGCTACGATCTCACCTGGGATCCACAGGGGGTCTCCAGCGAAGTTCCTCGCGAACACTGGCTCCTGTAAGATAAAATGTCTAACCCCCGACGTGGAAGCGAGGGGAGAGTCAGGGCAGTATTGTGGGTGAAGTCTGTCCAATACAGTCCTCAGACGCCGGCCCATCAGGAGCTCCGCTGGGGACTTATTGGTGACTGAACAAGGAGTTGAGTGCTGGCTCATCAGGAAACGCGAGAGTTTGTGGTGCCAGTCATCCTTGCTGAACCTAGCCAGGGCTTCTTTAGTGGTCCTGACGGCCCTTTCAGCCAGCCCATTACTGGCAGGATGAAATGGGGCTGTGAAAATGTGGCGGATACCCAGGTTGGCAGCGAAACGGCTGAACTCGGTAGATGCGAACTGTGGGCCATTGTCGGAGACAATGGAGTCGGGTAGTCCGTGCGTTACGAACAGGCGTGTTAACATGTTGGTGATTGCTAGTGTGGTGGTCGTGGATAGCTGTGCTACGTCAATCCATTTGGAATAGGCGTCCACGACCACTAGGAACATCTTCCCATGCAAGGGGCCTGCCAGGTCGATGTGAATTCTGGACCAAGGGGCGCTGGCGCTTTCCCATCTGGTAGGGGCGGCAATGGGGGGAGCAGGATGGGATTCCTGGCAAATGCTGCAGGAACTTACCCAATTGACAATGTCCTCGTCGAGACCCGGCCACCACACGTAGCTGCGTGCTAATGCCTTCATTCTCACGATGCCGGGGTGTCCCTCGTGCAACGCCTCCAGAACTCGGGTACGCATGAGGTCGGAATGACCACTCGAGTGCCCCACAGTAGACAGCCCTGCAAACTGGACAACTCCTGCATGCGAGTCTTGAAAGGTGTGAATTTGTTTTCAACATTGCCACCCGGCCACCCCCTCCTCACCCAGTCGAGCACCTGGGCGAGCGTTTGGTCTGCCCTGGTTTTGGCAGCAATGTCAAGGGCAGTCAGGGGTAGGTCCAACTGGGTGATCTCGAAAATGGCATGTATAGGCGCAGGGTCTTCAGCCGGAGCCGGTAAGGGGCAGCGACTGAGAGCGTCAGCGTGGGACAGTGTCTTACCCGGGCGGTGTATAAGTCTGTAGGAGTAGGCTGCTAGGAAGAGGGTCCACCTTGTCATCCTCGGGGAAAGGACTTGAGGGGTCTGTTTGTCCCCGGCTAGTAGGCCCAGGAGGGGCTTGTGGTCAGTGACCAGTTCAAAAAAATGGCCAAAGAGAAATTCGTGAAATTTTTTCACGGCTGCAACAGCTGCTAGGGCTTCCTTATCGATCTGGCTGTAGTTGCGCTCCGTGGTGGAGAGCGTTCTTGAGAAAAAGGCGATGGGGGCCTCGGCACCATTGGGAAGTCTGTGACTAAGGACCGCCCCGATTCCAAAAGGGGACGCGTCTGCTGCCAGCACTAGAGGGAGGCTGGGGTCGAATTGAATAAGTACTGCCTCTGACGTGAGTAGTGATTTGACGGCGTGAAAAGCCTGGTCTTCTTTGTGCCCCCAGTGCCAAGGTGACTTTTTATCCAGTAATCTGTGTAGGGGTTCAGCTACTGATGCTTTATGGGGCAAGAAGGATGCGTAAAAGTTCAGTAGCCCCAAGAAAGCCTGTAGTTCAGTTTTGGAGGTTGGAGTGGGTGCCTCGTGGATTGCCTTAAACCTTGGACTCCAGGGGGTGAATGCCAGAGGCGTCAATTTTATAACCCAGAAAGTCCACCTGTCTAGTGGCAATGGCACATTTTTCTTTTTTCAACTTGAGGCCATGCTGTCTGAACCTCTCTAACACTGCTCGAACTCTCTGGAAGAGTTGGGGTCTGTCCCTGGCCGAGACTAAGATGTCGTCGAAGTAGGGTACTACACCAGGGAGACCCTGCAAAATCCGCTCCATGAGGGATTGAAAAATACTTGGGGCAATGCTTACGCCAAATTGGAGACGCTTGCATCGGAAGGCACCCCTGTGAGTGACAATGGTCTGGAGTTCCGCTGTTTGGTTATCAACAGGGAACTGCTGATATGCTTGAGACATGTCCAATTTTGCGAAAATGGTGCCTGGTTCAAATGTGTGTAATAAATGCTGAATGACGGGCACCGGGTACGCGCTAACTTGTAAGAATTTATTGATTGTCGTCTTGTAGTCCGAGCAAATTCTCAGGCTACCGTCTTTTTTGAGGGGTGTAACGATGGGCGTCTCCCATTTGGCGAAATCTGTTGGCTCAATGACCCCTTGTTTTAATAGTTTATCCAATTCTGCATCAAGTTTTGGCCGAATTGCAAACGGGACCCTGCGCAGTTTTAGCCGGATTGGGACTGCTTGGGGGTCAACTGAGAATGAGATGGGGGTACCGTTATAACACCCCAGCTCCTTGCTGAACACATCTGAGTAATCAGCGAATAAGGAGTCAGTGTCTGAGGTTGAGACAGCATGGACTCCTGTTAGCCCTAGGCCGAGATGGGGAAACCAATCGAGCCCCAATAAGGTGGGTAGATTGCCGTTAACTACCACTAGAGGTAGGTGGCCTTTAAAAGTTCTAAAACTGACAAGGAACTTGCCTCTGCCGATTACAGGAATGGTCTTCCCCTGGTAGTCCTTCAGGCTAAACTGGCATCTCTGGAGCCGGCTAGTGGATAGGCTGGGTTGGAGCCTCTTGAGGGTGTTCCACGAGATTATTGAGAGCGCTGACCCTGTGTCCACCTCCATGCGGCACGGTTTACCTTCTAGGGAAACGGAGAGAGAAATTTTACTAACAGTGTGGCACGTGTGCTTGGCAAGGTGGTGTGTGCGACAGTTCAATACTTGCCTCCGTGGTCCCGAGTGTGAGGGGGGGTGTCTTTGTGCTGTGCTTTGGGGGGCTTGGCAGACTCTCGCGATGTGTCCCCTTTTATGGCAGTTATTGCAGGTGGCTCCTTTAAACTTGCAGGTGGCCCTCTGATGAGATCCCCCACAGGCTAGGCACAGGGTGATGTGCTTGGGCGGACCGATGTTGTCTAGTTTGGCTCCTACCTGCGCCCGTCTGTCGTTGGAGAGGCGGTGGACGTCGTTTTCTTCACTGATGGCTTCTTCCGCTACCACCTCTTCGGAGTGGACTGGAAGTGATGTCATCTTGGCACTTGGGCCCTGGATTTCGGTGGCTGAGTTCGTTGCCAACTCAGTTGCTAAGGCCTCCTCGACTGCTTGTGCGAGGTTGAGGTCTTTTTTGGCGAGAAGGCGCCTTTGCAGGTGGAGATCCTTGACCCCGCAGACTAGTTGATCGAGGAGCATGTCCTCCAGGTAGGTTCCAAACCCACAATGCAATGCAGCTGTTCGGAGAGCGGCCATATATTCATTGATGGTCTCCTTGCTCGATTGCTTCCTCATACGGAAGGTGAATCTCCTGGCGATCTGTGAGGGCCTGGGAGCATAGTGGTTAGTGAGGACTTCAAGTAACTCAGACCACGGAACGTTTTTCAGCTCGCGAGGAGCCACGAGTGCCGTGGCAGTATCGTAGACGGTGGCTCCACAGTAGATTAGGAAATAGGATTTTTTCCGATGCTCTCCCGCATCCGCCAGGCCGACCGCATCGATATAATGATTAAAGCGGTTCTTATACGATTCCCACTTCTCTTCGTCTGGCTTGAACGCCGGAAAGACTGGGTTGGAACTCATGATGCTGGGATCGGTTGAACTACCTGTGGAAAAAAATCTCTCTGGGGCAGCAGACAATGTTTTAGTGCCTGTGTTAGGCAAGTGATTTCAGCTCAGGAGAGGCTTTTCGCGATCCTCTCTTCTCTCTGGGTTAACCACGTTTGGCTGTTAGCCGTTGGCGGCGTTTGGATTCGCGCCTGTGTGGGCGTCAGTGACTGGACTACAGCGCTGTGCTGTACCTTTAGGTTTGAAATTCAAATGACAACCGTTTGAATTTCGCGCCTGATCTGAGTGGCTGTGGCTCGCAGCGCTTCACTTTCCCTGTAGCAGGGCTAACAAGCGGCTACAGACGCTTCTAACTTTCGAACCTGACCGCTTTCTCTGGCTGCGGATCAGCGTTGCTCTTAATGCCGGCCGATCGCTCTCTCTGGCTGCGGTTCGGCGGCTAGTGACTCAGCAGTTGCATGGTGCTTCTGGTAGCCATCCCATCCTCGTCGCCAGTGTTAAGTTTGGGAAAGGAGAGGCTGGACCAGAGCATGAGTGCAACAAATACTTTATTATAGCAATAAAGGGCTGATCGTGCTTGCCACGCCTGGAAACTGGCTCGCAGCAATCAGCGACGGGTTGGACCCCGCAGCCTGCTTTTATAGCTGGCTGCTGAGGAGAACCAACCAATGAGGGGAGGGAAGAACGCCCACTCAAAGTGAATGGACCTGAGTGAGAACTCCTATAGTCCTCAGGACATAACAGCATGCCTATCCAAGTTCTCTTCTTTCCTTTTTTTGACATTTTGACATTTGGGGGGCAGTCCTTCAGAAGTTCTCCAAAATTATCAAACTTGGTTTTGCAATAATTTCCTCTAGTTCCTTTAGTCCCCTGAGGTGTAATCCATCTGATCCTGGAGAGTCGAATTCATTTTAATTAGCTAGGGGTTTTTTAATTATTATTTTATTCGTGTCTATCTAAAGCTGCATTTCCGTTCTTCTCTTGGTGCCATAAGGCTGACCAGTTACAGCCTCATTTTCTTCCTGAGAGAACACAGCTGTAAGTCCTTTTTAGGATTTAAGAAATTCTGCATTCTCACAATCAGTCATTGCTACAGCACCATTTTCTCTTCACATTGGATCTACTGTACATTCTCTTTAGATTTCATTTTATTTTTAATATATGCGTATCCCCCCACTTTTTGCTAATTTTTTTAAAATTCTCCTTTGCAAACCTCAGTGTGTTTTGATTCTGTTTTGACCATGTTCCTACAATTTCATGGCACCATTCGGTATCCTTCTACGTATCTTTCTGTTCTACTTTATCCTATACAATCCTTCTGTTGCTATTTTAATGTAGTAGTAAGAAATCTCCATAAAGACATGTTTTGCTTATTATGTGTCATGCATTTTGTACTGTATTATATATAAGTAATATATTATTGATGATAGCCACTTTGGTCTAGTGGTTAAGGCATCAGGCTAGAAAGCCATTGACTGCGAGTTCAAGTCCTGCCTTAGCTATGAAAGCCAGCTGGTGACTTTGGGTCAGATGCTCTTTCTCAGCAGGCCCACCTTGCTGGGTAGTTGTTGTTGGGGGAAAAATAGGAGGGAGGGAGGTGGGTTGGATATGATCGCTGCCTTGATTTATTTATAAAAATAATAAAGGCAGGATACAAAGAAAAAAAAGTTACATTTTTCTGAATTCTATTAACAGTGATTAGCAAACATGCGGAAAAAAAAATGACAGGGAACAGAATTAGGAAAAAGGGTTCAACCTAAACAAAGCAAACCACTTACTTTAAGAAAGTCTAAATAGATTTTAAGTAATGTTGCCTAGACTTCGGTTCTTGATCAATTTCATCCAGAAAAAAAAAAAGCCCAAATTACTGCCCAGAAAAATACTTCTTTTTTATTTTCTCTTAGTGATTCATCATAGATGACTGAATTTGGGCACAATAGATTTTATTGTAACAGTTCGTTATCATTCATATTTTAGAAGAGGGAATCAAGATCTAGCTAGGGAAAATTTAAGCATCTCAGACCCAAAATGACTGACTGACCATAACCTTTCAGGAAAAAAAAGGTTATGAAGATGTCCATCTATATAGGCTTCTCTTAGCCCTTTCCTTTCGATATACTGGTTTGCTACTGACAGATTCATTCCTATAAAGTCTGCTCAGTCTCCTCTATACACATCCCTAATTGTTTAAGTGAGTGTTGCATTCCCTCAGAGAAAACTCAGAGATGTTCCATTGTTATGTCCCTCAGTGCAGGGGTTGCCAACTGGTGGGCTGGGGACCACTGGTGGTCCGCGAGAGAATTTTGGTGGTCCAGAGAGAAATGTCCCCCCCAAAACACCCCCCAAGGCAATTAATCCAGGCTGCATGGGAACACAAGACTGCACCCCCCCACATGGCCCGCCCACCCTCTGGCCCCCACCCTTCAGCCAAGCACAAACCTTACTTTGAGTAGAGTCACGCGAGCTAGAACTGGAAAGTAAGACCAACTGTGGGGGAGGGAAATCCACCCCAGGGTAGCTTGCTGACTTTGGTGGGAAAGTCGATCCCATATTCCAGAACTGCAGTAGTCACAAGACTGGCCATGCGCCGGCCTGCCATGGATGAGCTGCTCTGGGATGACCAAAGGGTCTTGTGACTACTGCAGCTCTGGAAAATGGGACCGACTTTCCCACCAATGTCAGCAAGCCGCCATCAGTCAAAATTCGTATTAGTGGTCCGCAGGATTTAAAATTATGAGTTTGGTGGTTCCTGAGGTCCAAAGGTTGGCGACCCTGCTTCAGTGGACACTGTGCAAGTAACATCTGAAACTGAGGGTGCTTTTAACCATCTTTGGCAGTTTGGATGGCATTGCTGGAAATCAAAGAGGATTTCAAACCTTCATCTTTAGTCAGTGTTATTGGGAACTGGTGGGAATTCAACCTGGGGTTTCCTGCAGGTGACAGAGGTAAACTACACCTACCCCATAGCATGTTTTGCAGTGGGTGCAAAATGGAGATGGTTAGGATTAGATGATGATGTTAATACTGAAAGAGCTACAGGGTTGTTATCTGCTTCCTGGGAACAAACTAAGATGTTTGAAGATAAACTAGGTGTTTATCTTCAGAGCTCTAAATGGCATCTGTTAGTGTGAGTGTTCACTCTCTTGCCTGGACAAGTTCCTGAAGTTTTCTTGGCAAGATTTTCAGAAATGGGTTACCATTACCTGATGCAATGGAAAGGAAGGTGACTTTGATGGAAATAGGCAAGATCTATTTATCCAAAGCAACAAAGGGAAGCTTTGTAAGTCCCACAATAAACTAAGTACGTGGAAAGAGACTTAGACAGACACTTTCCTGGTTCATATGAGGACAAGAAGGGAGGAGATACAGCACACAACAGACTTGTCAGATTCCATTATTATAGCCATGTTATGTAAAAGGCCTTTTAGTCTTCTTGTGGAATTGATTTCCTGGTCTTGGTCTTCCTGGTGAGGTGGATTCTTCTTCTTAAGGCTAAGAGAAAATACTGGCCCAAGGTCACCCAGCCACTTTCATGCCTACAGGCTAGAACTCATAGCCTCCCCATTTCTAGCCTGGTGCTTTAAATGACACCACACTGGTTCTCTCTAAATGACTTAGGACCTGACGATCTACAAAACCAGCCCTCGGCTTAATAACCTGCTTTCTTGCAGGTCAAAATAACAGCAGCTCTTTACTAGCATTTTAATTACTATAAATCATGGTTGTCCAACCTTCTGGCTTGCCTGGGCCTCATTGAATGAAAAGGAATTGTCTTGGGCAGCATATGAAATATATATTATAATTAATGTATAAATAACAAACTTCCTTTCTTTTTTCAAAATATTTTTCTTACATTTTCTTGCGGGGGCTGTATTACTAGCTATCCAGAGCCACATATGGCTCACAGGCCGTGGATTGGACACATTTCCATAATTATTTTTCTCTCTGTTTTATTGTTAATTTTAATATATGATTATCACTTTATATCTTGCTTTAGTTTAAATTTTATTAGCTGCCCTAGGTGTTTCTTCAGAGGAGAAAGGCAGGATATAAATCAAATTGGTAAATAATCAGGCAACTTTTTTTTTTAACAACATAGGAAATAAACATGAAGCTTCTTGGAGATTCTTCATCACAGAGTCTCTTTTCACCACATGAATGACTTTAATAAAAGAACAACAATGACAATGAGATCATAACAACAACAGCAGCAGCAGCAATAATAATTCAAAATTATTTGATTTGAAATCTAGGAGGAAAGGTCTCTAATTCAAAATTTTCAAGACATTTACTCTGTTTAGAAAACAGCAGTTGTAATAGTAGAACAAAAACATCATTATATGTCCTCCAGAGTCACTATGAGTTGGGTGGAATATAAATTGAATAAATTTAATTCTAATTCTTCTTCTTCTTCTTCTTCTTCTTCTTCTTCTTCTTCTTCTTCTT
>NW_020769418.1:1363364-1384883 GCF_900518735.1 Pseudonaja textilis | reverse complement strand
AAGAAGAAGAAGAAGAAGAAGAAGAAGAAGAAGAAGAAGAAGAAGAATTTACTATTGATGTTAGAGATGTTCACTCTCTGTTGGTGTGGACAGGAGATACCTTGCTGAGGACCTGAAAGTACAAGTTGGTTTGTAAGAGGAAGCTATCCCAAGATAAGAAACCCATCCAGGGCAACGTAGATATAAGCAACCCATAGATGATGAAGCTGGAGGATTAAAATGTTGACTGTCTCCTTAAAGAATAGATTTCAATTCAATGTGTCAGTGTGGAGTGTGAAGGATGTGTTTTGGTGCTTATTTTCATGGTTGTGATGTGCACTGAAAATGGTGTTTGATTTCGTTGTACGAGGTACAATGACAATAAAGTCAACCAACTAACTAGATCTTTCTGTGCTCACAAATCACACGGTGGGCTTTGTTGTGAGCATTCTTTTGGTATGATTTTTGTTTTCCAGTCTCGATTATGCTTTTGAAAATGGATGATGCTTTGTTGATGCACCCTTTGTTGTTTATTTTGTTTTTGTTTTTGAAAATAATCTTTTCCTTTGGCCTAAGAAATATGGGACAGAACTGTGATGCCCCATTGTGCACTTATAATAAGAGGACGATGCCAGTAAATCGGCTTTCTGACGCTGGGAGAAAAAACAGCTAGGACTTTTTGTTTCCTTCAGTCGATGGCTACCATTATTTCACCACGAAGCTTCGTGCTCAGATGCCAAACAGGCGTTAAGTGTGTTGCACAAAGAACAAAATCCTTTAAAAGAAAAAGAATTCTAAATGAGGCTGAGGCATAACAGTAAGCGTGACGCCCGCAGTGGTGATTTAAGTGCATACATGCATCTTCCATAATGTTTAGAGGGCGCAAATTGCATTCCTAAACATAGGAGATGGCGTTGGACATTTAAGGAATTATGGATGATCAAAATGCACTCAGATCAAAATGCTGTGTTTTCTTCTTCTTCTTTTCCCTGCCAATCAGTTAACTGAAGGTTATATATTGGATTCAAGGGGCATATTCACAAAATGTAAAAGTCATGCCGTTTTTTTACTTTAAAAGGAGGACCTATGCTTCAGTCTTCCTTTTCACTTCTTAAAAGAAAGAAAGGCTGGGAATGCTAACTGATCAGACTCCTTAAAAATAAGTCACAATCACATAACACAGACAGAAGAAGGGGGGAGGGGGGAAACCACCGAGAAAGGCAAAGAAGGTATTTTAATGTGTTTTCAAGGAGCTGTAAACAGGAAGGAAATAGAAATGAAATATGCTGAAAGGTAGCTGGCAATTGTAACGCTTCCATCTGAGGAAAATAGTGAGCGATTCAAGAATTAATGACAGGGAAGGAGAAAGTAGCTTTGAATCTGTTGGAAGATTCAGCCGGATTTTCTAACTCCAAATTATTTGAACAACAGCTGCAACAAAATGGCATTCTTGCCACCATCGATGGATCTTTGAAAGGAAGAAAACCGGGTGGAGGTGATTAAGCAGACATTGATTCATATTCAGTGGAATAGTGCTAAGTTCCTTTTGGGTTTGCTATTCAGAAACATAGCCCAGGTCAGGATCTTGACTGAAGTGCTTTATTCATAGCTCTTGAGAATGAAATTGGTGCTTAGTGGGAAGAAGACAAAGAATGCAATAAAATACCATGTGGGTGCAAAGAACTAGGGTTACTCTATTTGCACTGCAAACATCTGCACCACCACCAGATGATGATCAAAAGCTACAGATTTCTGTGTATCTTTGCTACCATCTACCGGTGGTTCAGATTGTTGCAGCCCGGTTACAGTAACCTATAAAGAACACACCTGAAGGAGAAATAGGTAATGACTGAAACGGCAAAGATTTTTTGACAAGCAAGAGAAGCAATAAGGTCAAGTTGCTACTGAACCAGGTTTTTTTTTTCCAATTATGATGAGTGAATGGTGTTTCAACTCATCATGCTTCTACACTTCCATGTTTTGTACAGGATCCCCGCTAGACCATTACTTGGGGAAAGCAGAGATCATTTGGCCCTTCCCATGGCAATTTGCCTGATCTCCATTCAAAGTTTTAATTTTTTTTACAATCAATTTCACAACTGATTGTAAAAGAAAATTCCAATGCTTGTTTTCCTGTTTATGGAAACAGTTTGCACCTTCTCTTAGCATTCTACCACAAGTGAAAATGACACTACAAAGCTTTCTGTCTCAGAAGTCTATATTGTCTGTCTGGAAAATGCCAACATTATTGAGCATGAGACTGGAGGTTCTTCAAATTAAGTGTCTATTAGTCAGGGATGGCAAAGGATTGGGAGAAGAAAATTATTGCTAAGGATCATGTTTGAGGACTATCCATCTCACATGTATGAAGTTGGGAGAGATTGGGAGTGTAATCCAAAAGAATGTTGCTCTCCAAATTTTTCCCCTCAGGAGGAGCAAACCTCTCGCTGTCATTGAAGCCTTAAGAACAATGCCTGCTAGTATAATGCCCACTCTGTATCCAGTAGCTTCCCCGATTGAACTGGCTCAGAGGGTGAATCCGGAAAGGCTATTTTTGGAAGAATGAATAACCTGTGCCTGACTCTCGAAAGACAGAATTTCAAAAAAGTCTGCATTTTTAACTATTTTAAATTTATTTTTATTCTTTCCAAGGACTGGTGCTACAGCATTTGCTCTGACTGGTCAATGCTTCCAGGTTCAGTCTCATTCATCTGCAATTTCCTTGGCTATTCGCTGCAGATTAGCACTTGGTACAGCATGTGGGAAAGTCTTGGAAAAGTTATTCAGATGCCTTGATGTGTTTCTTGCTATGAAAATTAGACTAGTGCAGGCCGTGGTATTCTCAGTGACACTATGTGGAAACAAAAGCTGAATTCTGAAGAAACAGGATATGAACAAGATTGATACCTTTGAACTTTAATATTGGAAAATATTAAATACTCCAATATTAATACCATAGAAAATATAGAAAATACTCCAATATTAATACCATAGAAAACCAAGAAAATATCAAACAAATCATCCCAGAGTTCTCACTTGAGGTACAAATGACAGGGCTCAAATTATCTTATTTTGAACACCTTATGCAGAGAACCAGCTCTCTGGAAAAAGTGAGGAAGTGGGAAGGGGAAAAAAAGAGAATGACCAATGTCAGGATGACAGAACTCACAATTTTAGATGCACCATTGGAAGATCTGAAGGACCAGTTTAAGGACAGATCATCAAGGAGAACATCTATTTATGTAGTTGGTAAGAATCAACGCTAACTTAAGGGCACACAATCCATCAATTAATTATCAATGAAAATCTTATTCATTCATTGGGCAGGAAGGATGGCAACAAGAGAAAAAAGTAACGCTCCAGGATGAAGCAGTAAACCTGCATTCAGAAAACCTTCCGAGTGACTTCAGGCCAACCCTTTGGAGGAGGAGTGATAAGTTTTAGATACTGTATTACCAAAACACTAGAACATTGGAGGCTCCATGTATGAAATACTCTTTATCAATGAAGGTTTAGGCGAAAAGAAAAGCGTGTGTCCTGAGTTCAAATGGAAATTGTGTTAAAGCTGATTACAAGTGCTAGGAGGAGATGGATATTAAGAGATATTCCTCCCATGGATAACAGACTGCTCCCATGGAATGCAGAAGTGTTCACAATATGACATCACTATTGGATTTCAATGGAAAATTGTTTTCTTTGCTTGAGATATATAGAGGGTGGATTCTGGGCTATAAAACCTGCCAAGAATTGTGGTATTCTGCAGATGAACTAAATTAAAAAAAAAAAAAGACTACACTTGGGTGTGTGAAGTATATGAAGGATATGCTTTGAATATGGACAGATTATTTTAATGGTACTTCCACAAAGCTCTTTTGCCTTTTTCTTCTGTACAACAGTTTTGCAGCATTGTGACGTCCCAGCTGCTCTCTGGGCCTAGTGCTGACAGAGAAAGCTAGACTATTCTGCTGACAAAGAAGGAAATGGAAATATCGATATTCTTAGCAGCTCCCAACTCTTCTCTCCTCGGTGTTTTCTCGCTGCATTTGCTTCTGCAGGAGCAACAAAAGCGCAATAAATAGGAATTGTGTGAAGAGCAAAATGACACCACTCTGAAAAATGGGTGGAATGAAGGCAAAGTGCTGTGGCATGGTAAATTTGAGCAGGAAGAGGGAAAGCCCAGGAGGTAGGAAAAATAGAAGTTCACACTGATGGAACATTGTCTGCTCCGTAGCTCCAGAGAAAAGCAAAACCATCTTCATAGCATCTAATTAAAGATGGAACGTGATGGAGGAAATGGTGGTAGAAACAAGATGAACAAGGATTGATTTTCTGAGATACTCTGGAGGCAGTCTGAGTGATAATAAAGGTAAAGATAACCTTTATTGTCATTTTTTTTCCTGTGGGCACTCTGGCACACATTAAAAATGAAACTCTGTTGCCTGCTCTCTAAAGTGTATACATACACAACACACATATAGATATGCTATATTCATACATATGTATATGCCTACACCCTAATATATAAATAGATATAAATATTCATCACTGTCCATCCTGAATACATAGCAGAAAGAGGAAGCTTGAGAGCTCACAAGGTATGGAACAAAAATGTGGCTGAATCTGGATGTTCTGCTTCAGATACCACGAAGCCTCCTCTCAGAAGGTAAGAAGGAAAACAAATCGTGAAGAGCATGTGTGACATCCTAGACAATCCTGTGGACCACTGGTGGGATTCAAATTTCTTTACTACTGGTTCTGTGGGCATGGCTTGGTGGGGGTGGCAGGGGAAGGATACTGTAAAATCTCCAGTCAGAGGTGATATTTGCCGGTTCTCCAAACTACTCAAAATTTCCACTACCAGTTCTCCAGAACTGGTCAGAACCTGCTGAATACCATCTCTGCCATGGACCCTGTTCAAGCAATGCTTATATACTATGCCCAGGATAGAAGAGAGTGAACTGCCCATAAGCTTTTCTGCCATCTTCGCCACTCTCTGCACCGCCTTCTTGTCCAAAGCAGTAATACTTCCAAACCAGACTGTAAATGCAATATGACAGGATGCTCTCCATTGTCCCTCTACAGAAAGTGGTAAGGACAGCGAAAGGAAGATTTGCTCTTCCCATGTGATGCAGAAAATGCAGGCGCTGCTGTGCCTGCTTCACCGGTGTCTTGCTGTTGACCAGCCAAATCAGATTATTTGTTAGCTGCACACCCCAGAAATTTGATGCTGCGAACCATCCCCACTGGTAAATCATTTATACACAGAGGAGTGTGGCTGTGTCTATCTGTTCTGAAATTGACAATGATTTCTCCCCCCTCTCCCAATGTGTAGAACATGGCTGTTTTTCTTACACCACTTCACCAAACCCTCTACCTCATGGATGTCAAGCTCGCAGCATCACGTTGCCATCATGTGACATTCACCACATTTTCCCCCTTCGCAGAACTGGGATGGGTATGGCCTGCATGTGACGCATCCGGCCCTTGGGCCACCAGTTTTACACTCCTGCTCTACCTCCTTGTGGTAAGCACTCTCATTGTCATCTTGAATAAGGCCCACTACTTTTTTTATCGTCGACATACTTCACAATATGTTTAGGGACAAACTTTGCACTATAGCCATGGGTCAAGAGGGTGAACAACAATGAACTTAGGACATAGCCCTGAGGAGAATCTGTGCTCAAGAAAATGATGTTCAAAATATTAGTCCCAGCTCGCACATACTGGGGCCTGTCAATAAGAAAACCAAGAATCCAGTCGCACAAAGGACTAATGTAGCACAAAAAGGAACCATCTAGTATGCCAAATACAACAATGTATGCAGAAAGATAGAGAAGCAGAACCATACACCAAACCAGCCATTTGGTTGTACCATGCGGGTTTCTTAAGTGAGTTTCAGAACTTGATTGACTCTCTTAAAGTTGTCATGGAGATGAATTAGGGTTTATACCAATTCTGCTGAATTCCTCGGGTCTTCAGAAAAAGAGACATTGCATGAATGTGATAAAGAAACAACACTATGGGGACAAGCTTGAATGGATGCTGTTATGCATCTTCAAGTCCAACTTCTGGACTTTATGTTTCCGTTGTTCGTTGGAATACTTCCAATGAAATCATTAATTAGTTTAAATATTTCCATGTATATTCTTACCTATAGAAGAGAATATCTGTAGCTCAGAGTTGAACTGTGGGGTCCTTGGTGCTGTCTGAACTTGGTGGTTTCCTTGCAGACGTTTCATTACTAAACTAGGTACCATCATGAATAATGAATCATCTGTGTTCTATATTAGCATTCTCCAAATCCTAAATTCTGATTGGTCCACACGAACCGCAACCTGATTGGCCAACTAAGCGGCTGTGATTGGTGCGCTAAGAATCTACCGCGATTGGCCCAGCCAATCACGGGAGATTCAAAGCGCTGTCATTGGCCGCCGAGCCATGAGCTAGCTCTATATGAAGAGCCGCCATGATTCCTAGGTCCTGTACAGAACTGTATATCCAATAAAGAGTTGACTGTTCACTTTGGTCTCGTGTCTCTGTGGGAACCGATCTACCCGATCTAACAATCTGCAAGAAAGCCACCAAGCCTGGAGAGCACCAAGGACCTCACGTATTCTTACTTTCTTCTATTTTACACATTGCTTTAAGAAAAAAGGTCAAGAAACACAAAGGCTGCTTTCTCAAAATTTGTCAGGCTTTTGCCATTTGGTAATGAAATTATTGATTATTTTTGTGTGCCACTTACACATCAAATATTGCTTCTTCCATCAAATTATAATTTGTGTGATGGAAACTTTTCTGTGTTTGATTGATAAAGTTACCTACTGAAACAAATAAAGAAAAAAAAACCACTGAAGGAAAATAAAAGATACAAAAATGATAGTTCCTTAACATCGTTTCTATAGTCTCAAGGTTGACAGTTTTCCAATAGCCTTCTTTCTAGGATGGTTCCACTTTTTCTGCTAAACATTTCAAATGGTCCTTTCTTTCTACGGTATAATGTTCATATGGAACCTTGATGAAATTCTTACTGCCATTAAAAAAAGGAATGGATTAAATACCATGCTACAATTAAAAGCAATTCAATTGGAAAGGTAAAGAAAACCAACCCATGTGAACATACGGATAGAAAAACACCAGGATTTCCCAAGGTTATAGACTAAACCGGGAAGTTAAAAAAGCATTTGGGGAAAATGCAATGGCAAATGTTTGCATTTCCAGGAAAATGGAGCTTAAGCTCAACTCGAGGAATACTTGACCCTTTTATGCAAATATGCAGAATTTGCACATATTGTCACACTTTCTTCTAAGCCATGTGCCCTAATTGACAGAGCATATTCCATATCAGAAGAGCAATATTCCTAAATGAAGAAATAGTGCCTATTGGGGCTTAGCAGTCTCAGCAAATTAGGCAGACCCACAGATCATCCATGAGATTTAAGTTTAGTTTGTAAATTTTCATCTAGACATATCAATGAATACACATAGATTCACTGCATCTTACACTGTGATGCTTCCGGGACTAGGATTATCCTATCTTCACCCTTTGGTAATCTCACATGGTTGAGGGCTGTTGCTGACTGAACGACAGCTTTCGGGTGACAGGCAAACACGAAGGAAGCCTAGGAAGAAAGGGTTCATCACAATGCAAACAAACCTCTTGTTAATTTTAAAGAAAAGAATATTTTTTTCAGTGTCTCCTTTGCTATCTGGACAGAGGTCAGTTAGTAGCTGAAGTCCTTCCTTGGCAGACATCTCTTACGTGGAGAAAACTAGGACATCAGTGAGAAGGCCAACGCCAAAGATCCAGTGGTGGGATTCAAATAATTTAAACTGTTTCGCCCAGGGTCAGGTTAGCTGTCGTGGGAGGCGTAGCCCATCCCCATCCTCCAGCCCCAGTGGACATGCAGGATGAGCCTCCCGTGACAGCCAACCTGACCCTGGATGAACCGGGTGTTGAATTACCACCTGCCCCCACTATCAAAGTGGATCCTGGGCACTGTGCTGCAATGGAGAAACAGGAAACAGAGCGGCCAGCATGAGGGAAGGAGGAGGAGCAGGGAGAAGAAAGAGGGAAAGTAGCCTTCTCCTTCCCTTGTGCGGGCCGCTCTGTTGCCTGTTTCTCTATTGCAGCACAGCACCCAGGATTCACTTTGATGTGAATGTGTAATTTAACAACTGGTTTGGATAAACTGGTGCGAACCAGCTGAATCTCACCCCTGCAAAGATCGATGCTGGTTGTCCATGGATCAAACATGCACTCACCATGTTTTCAGTTGAAAAAGTTAAAAGGCTTCCTTGCACAGTATAATTTCTTTGTTAGTGTTTATCGGAAATAGAAGAGAGAGAAAAGGGCAAGATGATAATTTCCAATGATTCCTGTTTCTAGGAAATCAGCGGTTCTGTGGAAGTTCATCGAAGTTTAATTATAGATAATCTTCGCTAAATGATCAGTTGCTTAGTGACCACTCAAAGTTACAACAGATCTGCTGAAAGGTATTTGTGACCCTATTCAATGGCAGCACCTCCCCCCACAGGTCAGATGACTGCATTTCAGGCCCTTGCCAACCAGCTTATTTTTATGGCCAGTTGCAGCATTGATGTTGGAGGTGACCAGGCTGAGCTTGAGGGGGGAGTCAAACGTGTCATAAATCAGGAGTCCCTGTGTGCCTGCAAGAGATCTAAGTCCAGCCCACCTTGAATGCCTTGAATCACACACATTCCCCTTAACAGTCAATTGACCAGTTTCTGGTAGAGAACTTACATTTGCAATAAATCTTCATACTCATTTGAACTGCCCGAATCTCCTGATTGCCTGGGTGCTTGACAATTCCATGATCATGTGACTGTGATTTATGATTCCACCTCAGTTTCAGTCTTTTGGACTGACCATTCAAAGTTACAACAGACCAGTGGTGGTATTCATCTTTTTTTTTAAAACTACTGGTTCTGTGGGCGTGGCTTGGTGGGCATGATGTGACTTGGTGGGTGTGGCATGGTTTGTTGGGTGTGGCTTGGTGGGCATGGCAGGGGAAGGATATACTGCAAAATCTCCATTTCCACCCCACTCCAGGGGGAAGGGTACTGCAAAATCCCATTCCCTCCCCACCCTACTAACCTGCTATCCAGCTCCATTCTCCTGTGCAGGGCAACAAAAGAAGACCCAGCCGATCAGCTGGGACTCAGGAGGCAGAGAATAGATGGGGGTGGGGGTGGGATCCGACAGGGTTAACTATCGGTTCAGTGATTTATGAGGTGCTTCCCTGCATGCTGCGAGTACGCCTGTAAATCATCATCAGCATGCTGCATGCAGAGAAGTAGCCTTTAAAAAAGGACTTCTTTCCTGCTTTTTCAACCACACCTGTGCCTCGCACGGCAGCTGAAGTTGAAAAAGCAGGAAATAAAGGACAGGTAAGAGCCCGGGCAGGTGGGTGGGCCAAAACATCAGCAGACATAGAACCGGTTCTATGTCTACTGTTCTTCAGAGCTACCGGTTCTACAGAGGTGGACAGAACTGGTAGAAACCCACCCCTGGTTGGGGGCTGGGCCAGTCAGAGGTGGTATTTGCAGGTTTTCTGAACTACTCAAAATTTCCACTACTGGTTCTCCATAACTGGTCAGAACTTACTGAATACCACCTCTGCAACAGACCTGCTAAAAGATATTCATGACATCTGAGGTCAGATGGTATTTCCAGCAAAAAACACCCACCTAAGAAGCAAACAACCACCTATGAATGGATTTACTTTATAACACTGTGTTTATTTAATGACCACCACAGATGTGGAAAATCACCTCAGTGCCTTAATCTACGACCATCATGATTTATGGCAGAAATCCTGGTCTCTATTACAGTTGTTGTAAGTCAAGGACTACCTTTTTTGTCCTGTGTCTGGAAATTCATCTTGCATTCCTTCCAAAGTGCATACCTCAGAGCTGGTTCTCAAGGGAAGATGGGAGAACTCCCTAGAGTCCAACTTACATGTGGAGCTAAGAAAATGTCCACCAGTCATTTGCAAGGAGTAAATGTTTCCCATCAAATATTGGCTTGTTGAGGAGTAGAGTTCATCCGAACATTTTTCCTAGTGAGTATTTTATTACATGCTGAGGTTATTTGCAACTTGTGAGCAGTTATAAAAAGGTGGGAAGATGAACCTCCAGCACAGGTTGCTGAGGAATACATAAAATCTCAAAAGATTGTATAATTAAATACTCTCAGAATAGCCTTTGCCATTGTATTCCATATTTCTATCCTTTTAATTACATGTCTTTAAAATATGCAGAGTTTTCCATGTTGCTATGAACACAAAGCCAGACTAGGCTTCTGCACAGAGATGGATGGAAAGACGCTTATCTTGCCAATTCTAAAAATAACCCAAGTCCAGTAGATGGGTGTCTAAAATGGAGATGGATACACAACACTTTTCACAAGTTTTGTCATGTCAAAGACTTTCATAGTTTATCTGCATTTTTGCCCAATGCTATGCAAAAGGAAGGTGCCTTGTAATACTTTAACACTTTCTTCTTCACTTTGTTCTTTCACATGCTAACTTTTGCAGTCTTGATAGCTGATGTAAAATAAGAAAAAACAGCTTGTCTGCAGTTTCATTTTTTCCATTTTCTTTTCTTTTTCTTTTTCCTTCCTGGAGAGCAACTCCACATTCCTCCATTCAAACAGAAGGAAAGGCTTCCAACTTTCCCTAAGCTCTTCTCCTCCCAGCTCATGGTAACTCTAGGAAAATACGTTGCTTCCTCACTAGCTCCTCTTCTGAAATGCAGAAAAAGGAAAGGAGGGAAGGTGGAACATCTAACAGAATAACAGAAAAACAGACTCTGAACGTCTGCTACTCCTCTCATTTAGGAAGCATTGCCACAGTACAGATTCCTTATAACTTGGAAGTGCGTTATTTTTTTTAAAAAAAATGAAACTTTTCTCCAGAAACAGAAATAATAAGAAAAATTATGGCACATGAAGAATCTGATAGGTTAACTTTAGAAATAAAAGACAAAGGAGAGTCTAAATATTATAAAACATGGAATAAATTTTATAAATGTTTATATAGTAGAAGACAAGGTCAAAATACTAGTAGTTATGATTAGTTTAATTAATAATTAATATTTTAATAAGGAGATTATAAATGATGAAGTAAAATGTATTTATGTATAACAAGGATAAGTTGGATGCCTTGTGTTATATTTGCATAATTAAAATTTTTTTAAAAAATGAAAGTAACAGTCTCCTGAGGAGAAGTGTTGAGACTTATCGGGATGAGTATCAAGGACCGATACAAAGAACAGCGTCTAGGAAGAGGTTTCTTCAATACTACGAAAAAGAAATAGGAATATGATTCCCTTCAAAGTTGCCGTCACAACCATTCAAGCTATTTGAGGGAAAGCCTCTTCCCCGTGTATTAAATTTTTTCTTCACATGTCTTAAGATGCAAGAAGATGGGGTGGCTCTTGGCCCCATTCATTAAGCAATGCCATCTCTTGGGATCTTGGAGGCTTCCCTCTACCTGTCCACCTGGAATAGGATTCCACCCATCCTCAAGATTCAAAATGCTCTTGTTCTCCTCAAATGAGCTTGAAGACCTGGTTCCCCTCTCACAGTCCCAGGGCTCTGTGTTAGGTCAAAATCTGTGTCCATCTGGGTTGAATTATGTTTAATATGTCTACTTTCTCCTGGCTAGGGTATTTTTCCTCCCTCCCTCCCTCCCTCCCTCTCTCTCTCTCTCTTTTAATTGGTTCGATTATTTTTGTTTTCAATTCACCCTGTCACCCGTGAGTTGGACAGCCTTATAAATCTAAGCAAATAAATAAATTCTTCTTGGGATGCTAGTTGCATTTAAAAAAAAAAACAACGTCATGAGATAATAACTGGGGTGGACTTCAAAAATTTTAGAACAAGTTTTCTGCCCGACTGCTGGGTGGGCGTGGCCATGGTGGGGATGGCCTAGTTGGCCTCCTGCTCCACAATGGGGGAGGGGGAGGCGTTTTGCCCTTCCTGGGCTCTGGAGACTTTCTTCGAGCTTCCAGGAGGGTGAAAATGGCCTCCCTGGGCTCTGGAGGCTCTCTGGAAGCTAGAAACAGGCCCATTTCTGGCCTTCCCAAGCTTCCGGGAGGCCCATTTTTCAACCTGCCCAAGCCTCAGTGCATGACTTTCACTTACCTGCATCCAAAATAGGCTGTGTGGGGCACTGGTGGGATTCAAAAATTTTTTACTACCGGTTCTGTGGGTGTGGCAGGGGAAGGATACTGTAAAATCTCCAGTCAGAAGTGGGATTCGCCGGTTCTCTGAACTACTCAAAATTTCCGCTACCGATTCTCCAGAACTGGTCAGAACCTGCCGAATACCATCTCTGGTGTGGGGACTCCTGGGAGGGGAGGGGTGGGTGGGACCAGCCAGGAGTGGATTTGGGGGTTCTCCAAAGTGCACGAAATGGTAGCTAGGGGGGTCTTCCAAACCCTTGCAAATCCGCCCATCCCTGGCTGTTCTGGATGTGCTCTCTTGAAATGCTTCCTTCCCTCTGGAGATCAGTAGGCCTTGGCCCTAACAGAATCCAGAGCCACCACCAAAGGCCAAGGGCCACTGTCATTCATTGAGCTAACTGTAACAGCCTCAACTACTATCTCCCCCCCCCCACGTGTCACTCCCCCCCCCCCTTGTCATTCACTTCTAACTAACACTCCCTTTTAAAGAGTTGGGTGGTCCTGTCTATAAACTACTCCCTCCTTTCAAGTGCAGCTTTCTTTTATACAGTATCTCCCCCCCCCCCCCCCCCCGAGACTCCATTTCATCTTTCGCCGATCATTTTTTTCTCTCATTACCAACCTGGCTCAACTAGGAGCCCTGGAGACAGGAGGAAGTGGAGAGCTCAAAGACAAGAACGTCTCCAGTTCGAAACTCACAAGATACTGCAAGAAGGTGCAGGGACTCCCATTAGAGAAGCAACGAATTGTCGTTCTGAGCACAACAGCTGAATGGAGAACTGGTTACTGCTGGGTTTGGAGGTGAGCTTGAAGTCAGTTTTAGATTTTGCAGGCATGAAGCAACGAGAGGGAAAACCCTGAAGGGGGCCAAGACTGGGATCTATAGTGACATAATTGCTAGTATATGCCCTGAAAACTTCTCTAGGAGAGGGCAGGGGTGAGGAGGAATGGGAGCTGCCTTCTTTACAATTGAGTCAGTGCCGCACCAACCAGCCGTGGTGGTCTAGGCCAAAGCGGAACGTTTGTGAGTTGCACAATAGCCCAGGCCAGCCTGACTATTATCAGCTGCTGTTTTCTGGTTAGCTTTCCTTTTATTCAAGTGCACAATGGAAGTCTTTATCACCCTTCAGTCATAGTGACTCTTGAGGAATACATCTGGTTTTCTCTTTCAGCAGCTCTGAAAAGGTCAGCCTGTTCATTTCTTATGCGGGAAGCACCACACCGCCCTCCCCACCCACCCGCCCACCAAGTCCTCCTGAAGTGGAGAAAGCCAGCGATTGAGGCCTACAGCTTGTCAGTCTATCTCAGTCTGTCATCCGAGGGTGGGTGGGTGGGGGCTGCTCTAGAAAGCGACTTCACAGCATCTCCCGACACGATTCCTTCTTCAAGAGAGACCGCAACCAAACCCGGAATGCAGGAGCCTCTTTCCACTAATCACCTTCTAATCCTAATTGCCACCAGACCCTTCCCCTTTTGCTCTCCTGGATTTGAGCTTCTCCATCAACAACATGGACGGTGGTCCTGCCTGGGAGAGCTCCGGCCGATTATTTGTGCAAACGCAGTCATGAAATAATTTTTCCCCCTTTCTCCCTCCTTCACTCGGCTGGCATTAAACATTCTTCACACGCGCTGTAACATAATAACAAGTGTGCCTGTGGGGAAAGAGCAGCTGGTGTCTGACAAATTATCTTCCTCCAGGCAGGCAAACGGTGGCTTAAATGCAAGCAGTCAAAAGGGCATGAATTTGGTTCCACTAGTTGCCTTGGGGCACCACGGACCAGGCCAGGGCGAACGGTGAATCGGCTAACTCCGCTTCTAGAAGCTGGCTTTCCAGATGTTTGTATCCAGAACACAAATGTTTGCACTGGGCATGTCTGTGTGTGTGTGTGTGTGTGTGTGTGGTGAGGGTGGGGGGGAAATCTTTAGTTCAGAAATCATTCAGAGATCTCTATAAGTGGCGCTGGATTTGATTGGATGGTATCTTCTAGAGTGTGAAGATGTCCTCCCACAAGGAGTGATGGGTAGGTAAACATGTCTCTGAGGAGCACTTTTCTCCATGGGTTTCTGCCCTCCGATGGTACATTTGGAGAGCAGGTGTGCTCCAGGTCCTTCCTATTCGATGTGGTCATCGTGTGGGTTTGATGAAGCATTCTCTGTTGCAGCCCCTTCCTTTGTAAGACCCTCTATCCAGAGATATCAATTCTCTTGGGGTACCCAGAAGTCCTTAAAACCTGGGGGAAGGCCTTCATTTGGTTTATATTTTAAGTGTTATATTTTGTAACCTTCCCAGAATCTACTAAAGTGGGTGGCAATATTAAATTTAAACTATAACAACAAGAACAACAACTTTAAATGTTCTGAGTTTCATGTTTAATGAACAGAAGAGATAATAACAATCTGAGTTAGATTGAAAGAGGTGAAGAAAAACCCAAGATTCTTCTGCTTTGCTTTTCTTGAATAAAAGAGGGGAGAAAAGGAATGAATGTCAAGTCAAACTTTTAAAGTTTGCTATTCTACTGGATAGCCGTGATGCAGAACTTCAATTATTCAGGTGTGGTCTCCTTTTCCTGACCTGGCCTACCTTGCAGGGTTGACCCACACCTAATATACTTTTCAGTCCTGGGGTTAATGTTTGTTATTTTGCTTTTTTTGGTTTTGATGATTTTGTTCTTTATTAGAATATTTTTGTCTGCACTCTCCGATCTAATTTAATGTTTTTATTTGTTTCAATGTTCCCCCCCCCCCCCCCCCCCCTATTTGTATGCCGCTCAGGGCTTACTGGATAGCCAAGAAGTTTAATATAACAATAAAAGTCTGGATGGTGAGCATTGCAATACTTGGAGAGAGCAGAATGGAAGAGTAAGAACTGGACAAAATCACATAATATAAAGACCTGCAATAAAAGTAGAGATAGTCCTTGACTTACAATAGTTCATCTAGTGACCATTCAACATCACTGAAAAAAAATGACTTATGAGCGTTTTTCACACTTATAACCATTCAGCATCTCCATGGTCATGTGATCAAAATTCAGAGGCTTGGCAACTGGTTCATATTTACAATGCTGGCGATGTCCTGGTTGTCACCTTTTGTGACCTTCTGACAAGCACAGTCAATGTGGAAGCCAAATTTTCTTAACAGCTTGTATATCTAATTTAACAACTGCAGCGATTCACTGAACCATTGTGGCAAGAAAGGCCATAAAATGAGGGGAAAAAAATCACTTAGCAGCTGTTTCACTTAGCAAAAGAAATTGTGGGCTCAATTGTGACCATAAGTCTACCTGTAGAACAGGTAGCAAAAAGAAAAAGGGTGGGGAAAAAAGCAAAGATAGTACCAATACTAATAGAAGTGTTGGGTGCAATCTCAAAACATGTGATGTACCACTTGAACAACAGTGGCATTGACCAAATCACCATTAGTCAATTGCCTTACATCCTGCAATGATACCTTTAATGTTATTAAACAACATCTGCCATTCCTCCTTGGGAAGTACTCGAATAGGTGGCCAAAAATGCCAAATCAAGTCTAAACATCCGGATGACTAATCGTGATAATAGGAGCCTCTGTGGCGCAGTGGTTAGAGTGCAGTACTGCAAGCTACTTCTGCTGCTGCAGCCAGCTGCCTACAATTTGGCAGTTCAAATCCCACCAGGCACAAAGTTGACTCAGCCTTCTATCTTTCCTAGGTGGGTAAAATGAGGAACCCAGTTTGCTGGAGGCAATATGCTGATTCTGTAAACTGCTTAGAGAGGACTGTGAAGTGGTATATAGGTCTAAGCGTTATTGCTATAATAATGTCTTCTCTAGGAATTTCAGGAGCTGTAGCTTTCTTTCTTTTCTCCACTTTGTCACAAAAACCATCCAGGGAATATGTGACAATTGTTTATTTCCTCCATTTTGCATCATGTGGGGTTGTTTCTCCCACACTTCTGTTTCTTGATTTTATATCCATTTTCTCTCTCTCTCTCTCTCTCTCTACAAATTTTATTTTTGTTCAGTTTTTAACACATCTATGCCATTGTTCAAAACTGAGTTTACCCAAGAGGTTTTCCAACAGTTTTAAAATTACAATAAAAAAATAGTAAAATAGGAATAAAAGTGCAATCAACATAAAAAAGGCAGATGTATAGGTAGTGTAAAACATGAAAAAATGTAAAACACTAGAAAAATAAAAACACGGCTCTAAAATGATGAACAGATTGCCACATTTCCATAAAGTTGTCCTAAACCAGCTACAAAAACAAACTAGGAATCTAAAACAAAAAAGTCATTACACCTTTATCTAAGAGCAAGCTGCAATTGATGGATTTACAGACAGCATATACATACATACATACATACATACATACATACATACATACATACATACATACTCTGTGTGTGTGTGTGTGTGTGTGTGTATTGCAATAGGCTGCCCCAAATTTAAATCTGAAACCACTATAAAAGCCTGACTGACAGATGAACACTATACAGAAGCCTGGTGATGGCAGATGAGATTCTGCCGAAACGTTGCTACAACTTTAAAAGCACAACTACTATGACGTGGGAAAATACCCGAGCAAAGCCAAATGCCATATATATATATATATACACACACACACATACATACATATATACATACATACATACATACATATATATATACATACACACACACACACACACATACACACAAATTACAGTATGTGGTATTTTATACATTAGGTAAAGAATAGGAAGATTCAGGTTCACATCTACACTCAGTCAAGAAGTCAGTCAGATTATCCCTCCCTCCTTCCCTCCCTCCCTCCCATAGATTTCCAGCAATGATGACCTGCAGCAGTTTACACTCAGCCAAGCATTCAGTCAGAATATGTCTTCCTTCCTTCCTCCCTCCCTCCCTCCCTCCCTCCCTCCCTCCCATAAATTTCCAGCAGTGCTGGCCCGCAGCAGTTTATATAATTAACAATAATTAAATAACAATAAAATTATATTTAAATGAATAGACTCATGAAGAAAGCACAACAAACCCAATTGTTTGCCAAGTTCATTTACACTTTAATTGAGGAAAACCTGAAGTTGTTTGGAAATAAGGCAAGATATAAATGTATTTATATAAAACACTGAGCGCTTAGTTAAGAACAATTATAATTTTGCATTGGGTACCAGTCCATCATGTTTCAAAAAGCTTAAGAGGAAGCAGCTACAGAAATGGAACTAAGCATTTAGTCAGGTTGATGCTGTCAGGCGAGACCCAGATGCTTAAGGTCCCCGCTCCCCTGAAAATTTGGGGAGACTTGAAGCCCAATATCTCTGAAATGCCCCAGACTGCCTCAAGATTTGAGAGTTCACTCCCAGTTGCCAAAACAAGTGGGTAGCCAGTATGGCTGGTGCAAGATCAACATAACACAATCTGATTGACTGGCTCTTGTCACCGTTCTGACAGCTGCCACTTTATCTTTTATCAGCCTTGTGAGGTGCGTTAAGATGAGAAATGGTGACTAGCCTGAGGACAGACAATGAGTTTAGTGGCTGAATGCAAATATAAACTCATCCTCCCTATTCTTATCTTTTTTGGGATGAAACTTTTCCAATTTTAACATAAAGGGGAAGGGTCTTTAGCTCTAGCAAACAAGTGTTCCTCGATTCTGATGCTGGCATTTCTGAGTAAACATGAGAACTGCTTGCATTCATTGTGACAATATTAAGCCAAATGAATTAAAGGCCATAATACCAATAGCAATAACACTTAGACTTACATACCGCTTTTCAGAACTTTATAGCCTTCTCTAAGTAGTTTACAGAGTATATGGCCCCCAACAGTCTGGGTCCTCATTTTACTGACTTAGGAAGGATGGAAAGGCCGAATCAACCTTTAGCCATAGTAATTTTGCTCCCCTATTTAATAAACGGGCTCCCCATTCTGCCATTTTCAGAGTTAAAAACCTACTCAATTTTGAGGAAAATTTCCTGAGCTCTGTTCTCTGATTTTTCTTTGACACAGATCCTGGGCCTTTTTGGTGGTGATTTCAAACATTTCCTTGGGGAAAGCATTTATTGTGCATTTCTAAACCCGCTTTGACAATATTTTTATTCTAATAAATTTTTGCAATTCATTTCTGGGTGCAAACACCAGAAAGCTCATCTATTTCAACATCCTGTTCCCCACAATTATCAGCCAGATGGCTGTGAAAAGCCCCCAACCAGAACACTGAAGCTCATTGTCCTTTAACAGATGCTTTGCAAATAGAATTTTTTTTTAAAAAATGCAGCTTTCCATACCACTGCATCGGCACATCTGCAGACTTGTATCTCATGATCTCTACCTACAAAGGCTGGGATTTGTCAGGTTATAAAAGGAAAGGAACCTAGGGTTGACCGTGTCTGAAGAAAGCTCTTAATTGAATGAACTCCAGTGGAACATTAGCTAGGCGGTCAAATGAATATATTCTAGAAGAACAAACTAATATTCCGCAGGATTCCGTCAAAAGACATGTTTAGTAGAAAAGCTGTTGGTTTATTACCTTCGGCTGCCAAGAACTCTGTGATCTAGGGCTCTGATTCTTGAATTCTTGAACCCTATCCAGGGTTCTCCCTCCTCCCCTTTCTCCTATTAAGCAGATGTTCTTTTTTGTTATCTTTCTCAGCTTTCATTGAGCTGATGAAAAATATTGCACAGCCCAAGCCTGCTGTTGTTGGAATTGCTCTCCAGGACAGCTTCTTTCTGCCGTACACTCAGCATCGTTTGGACTCTCGTATATTCTATCCGGGTGGATGATGAAGTAGCGTAAACCAAATTAGAGGAATTGTGATGGAAGAGAAGAGGGAGAAGGCTGCATCTGAAGTAGCTTCATTAAGGAGGCAGAGAACAGAAATAAAGGTTTCAGAATGGAAGGAGGAGGAATCAAAAGTAGAGAAAAGTGGTCCAAGCCATCTAAAACAGGAAGAAGAGCACTATTTTATAGCACTATATCTATTCAGCTACAGATTCTTTTTTATGGTCATACATTTGGCACTTATCAAATAGTTTAAATTATAGCTGTCTGTACCTAAATGCAAGATCTTTTATTACTCTGAGAAGCACAGGAACAAAATGTTCATTTCAGCCTCTTTTCTCCTCCTCCTCCTCATACGGGTACTTGCCTTTGCTACACAGTGCAATTTCCAAATTGTTTCTTGTCCATTAGAAATCAAAAACCCCAAAGTCATAAGAAACCCGAAGTACTGAGGTAACTCTTGGCACTATGTTTTTCTGAATGACTTTTTCTGCCATGAATGAAAGGGGAAAAAAAAAATACAGATCCACTCAATCATTTCACTTCAGGTAGTGAATTATATTATATATGGGGGCCGTTTCCAGATGGGAGGCCCCGGAAAATTGTCCCAATTGCTTCCCCTTTAAAATGGACCTGCCTAAACACTGGTAATACATCAACTATAAAACATAGCTCAAAGGACTGGTTTGTGAATAGATCCTCCTGGAGAATATCTATTTATGGGGTTGCTAAAAGTCAACACTGACTTGATGGCACATAATCAATCATAAACACCACCGAGTATTCCAAATCCAATCCGGTAGTCAAATGTTCAAAAGGAAAGAAGCCTTGTCTTCATCTGCCTTCTCCTTCTTTCTGGATATTGTAAAGATTCAGAGAAGGTGATCTTCAAGACACCTCATTCCCCAGAATCTAGAGCAGGGGTCTCAAATTCAATTTGCCTGGGGGCCATTGGAGGCAGAGTCTGGGTGAGGCTGGACCGCATAAGGGATTCCCCAAAAAATGTTGTTAAAAAAAAATCCTCAAATGTCATCAACAGTTAAGGTTTTTTCCAATGCATGAACTGGAACATTGAATGAAGATCATGAACAGTTCCTCAGAACATGGCTTCTCCAGCTTACTCCTTGCTGCCAGAGACTTGACAACGCTTCCTCTCACATATCTGAGCCACATTTGGCTTGAGAGAGGAGGCACTTGAGACCCTCAGTATGGCTTGAAGATGATCATCAGTAAGTCTGGACCTGTACTTGGATTTGTTAAAGTTCAGGGTGGAGAAGAAGCCACGACGAGGAATGGCGGGCGGGACTTCCTTCAGAGGTCCATTCCCCCTGTGGGCCGCACTAATGTTATATTTTCATATCACGGTGGGGGCCACAGGATATTGTCCTGCGGGCCTCAATTGGCCCGCAGGCCGCGAGTTTGAGACCCCTGATCTAGAGCAAATGGTAAATAGGAATTTTGAGAACTTAGCAGGAAATTCAGAGGGGACTGTTGTTGAATAGTCTAACCAAAACATAGTGGGACTAGTTAAATCATATAATGAAAAACCAAAGGATTGAAGCTTATAATTTTACCAAATCTAAATAGGGCTTGTTTCTATTCTACTCAAACAGTTACTAGAGGTGTTTACAGAGGCAATGGAAAAATAATCCTTAATATTTCTTACTTATTTTTCTCCATGATCTTCTGGCTGAGATTTTTCTTAAAGAAGCTTGCCATTCAATACTAATCAAGTAAGTGTCTTTAGTATGGCTGCCTTCGATGTCACATTATAAACCCATATTGATTTTATCACAAGTTAACTGTCATGCAAACCTAAGAACTGCAGCTTGGTAAAATTGTGATCACAAGCCCTAACTCTTCCCATAAAAATGAAATTCATAGGGTTTTCAGAAAGTGAGAGTTATGGAATGGAATGGAATAGAATAGAATTTAATTTAATTTTGAAAATTCAGGAAATTAGAAGTCTCTGAAATGAAGTCATAATTGAGATTTGCACGAGGCCAATCTTAATGAAGGATTGAATTTCTCAGGGTTACAGAGAATTAATGAAAATGCCAGAGTATATTGCAAAGGATGGGAGTTCATAGCTTGAACTGGGTTTCTGTGGGCAGATACTGAATGTCATGACAGGAGTGTCCCCAGAAGGGTAAAAAAAGTTAGGTTGGTGGCCACAACCTTGCAATCAAAGCCCCACCTTTCTTTACAGCTCCTCCAATCACTTGTTGTTGCTGCCATCTTGTCTTTCTTAACAATCCTGAGGACATCCCTGATCAGAGGGTACAGCATTCTAACGTTCAGCCACTCTTAAGGAACACTTCACTTACAAAAGTGTTACAGGGCTATTTATTTTTGTATGTTAAGTTTTCGATTATACTTCAATCATATAAGAAGCGAGTCAGCTTTGGATTTATTATTGTTTTGTGTGAGCTGAGAGTTCACCAATTCCACCCCCCACCCCCCTTGAAGTTGGACACACTTCAAGATCGGTTTGGTCACCAAAGTTTTTATTTAGTATTTATTTGATTTGTCAATCGCTTACAAGATACAGGTATAAGAATAAATATAGTTT
>NW_020769418.1:1352089-1362964 GCF_900518735.1 Pseudonaja textilis | reverse complement strand
GTGGACTTCAACTCCCAGAATTCCTCAGCCAGCTGGCTGAGGAATTCTGGGAGTTGAAGTCCACAAGTCTTAAAGTTGCCAAGGTTGGACACCCCTGGTCTAAGGTTAAAGTTTTGGTGGTTTGGGGAAGAAACCACAGAGTCAGGTAGAGTATTCCAAACACTGACCACTCTGTTGCTGAAGTCGTATTTTCTGCAGTCAAGTTTGGTTCGGTTAACCTTGAGTTTGTATCTATTGTGTGCTCTTGTATTGTTATGATTAAAGCTGAAGTATTCATTTGCAGGTAGGACATTGCAATGTATGATTTTACATACTATACTTAGATCGGACTGGAGGCAGCGTAGTTCTAGGTTTTCTAGATCTAGAGTTTCAAGTCCGGTGGCATAAGAAAACAATAATAATGATGGTGATGATGATGATGATGATGATAATAATAATAACAACAACAACAACAACAACAACAACAACAGAAGAAGAAGAAGTTCTACTAGAGAAGATACAGTATGAAAACAATGAGCGGATTCATGCAGGGATGGGAAGCTTCTAATCATACCAATACTTAAACATTTCTGTGGGCAACACAGAATCATTTCAGTAAGCAGAATGAAAACACACACACACATACACACACACACACAAAACCTGGCTTTGATTCATTCCCAACAAAGCTGGAGGCAGATGCTCAATTTTAAATGACTGTGTGCAGCATTCAGAAATCCTGCTTTGAATACAGTCAGAGAAGCATCTCTTCATCATTATTTGGGGGCTGGGGGCAGTGGGGGGGGGGTTGACAATCAATATAGAGTATCCAACAAAACCCGATCCAGACACACCTCCCTTTGAAGTCTGGTTGCATCTCTTCTGACATACTCCTGTTTATACTTATTTAACATATTCGACCCAGTTTTGATAGCAATATGGATTTGGAGACCGGAGGAGAAATGTACAAAGATATTCTTGTGCAAAAGGGTTGTTTCTTTCTGGCGTATTTATCTCAGCACGACTGCCACCCCATCCCCCCCTGATTTATTTATTTATTTATTTGTTTGTTTTGCATTGATGAATTCCATGAGAGGAATAACCGAGTTCTGGGTTTGAAACGGTGAGCTGAAGCTTGCAAGCAGCAACAGCAGCAGCAGAGCAGATGCATGCCGTGGCTGAACCTCTATTGTTTCTATTTCAGGAACACACTGAATGATTAGTTTGGGTAACAGTAACATCACATTACCTTCTACAGGCTGGAAATGTCTTTTAAAGCTGGAGTCATGTGACGCGAGGCTGTAGACAGAGCCAAGTGGAATACATCAAAGAGTGCCTTGATGCAGATGTTTCATGCAGAAGAAAATTAGGTCAGAGACCACTTCAATTTCAGTTTCTGCCAGGCTTGTTTGAGAGCTTCCAGTGAATTCCTAATGAATAGCTTCTAGGGCACTTTTCTCTCATTCAGTCAGAAAGTACCATAGCCAGATGAGCCTCCCTGGTGAAAACTCACCCTCCACCCCCATTGCTAAGAAAAGAAAAGTCTGTTACTTGGTATTCTGAGATTCCGGGACATTTCTCACGCACAATGTATAACACCTAGGAGAGGCCAAGGCAGCACAATCTATTGACATTCAGTATATGAATGCAGCACAAAACACTAATGAAACACTGACTTACAATAGTTTGCCGGCACTCATGGCTGGGGAAGCTCCTTTTTTTGTGTGTGTCAGCACCGTATCCTTGAGAGGAGCTAGTTAATATGGAGAGGCCATAAGCAACCACCTGCTTGGAATTTTTCTGTTGAAATACTTTAGGACTAGGGATAAGCAAAAAAAGGAAACCTCATGTGTCTGAAATGTACAAATGCACCCGTTCTTCCTCGTTTTTACTAACAATAACACACGCACACCATTGCCTCCCCACCAAGCTACTTATTATCAACAGATTATAGTATATGCACCACCTTGGTTACTCAGGGAAAACAAAAAAGGCAGATGGGAGAGAAATGCATTTGACTGATTGTATTTCCATTAAACCAACTTTCTGAAGCACATATTCATAGAACATACAGCATCCTCAGAGTTGAAAGTTCAACTCTAGTCCAACTTCCTTCTCAAGCAGGAGAGCCTATACCATTTCAGACATATGTCTGTCCAGCCTCTTCTTAAAAGCCTCCAGTGATGGGGCACCCACAACTTCCCATCGCCCAATATCAAACTGGTTTTGATATATCAATGAAGGAGAATATTTGTAGCCCGAGGTTGAAATGAGAGGTCCTTGATGCTCTCTGGGATTGGTGGTTTTCTTGCAGACATTTCATTACCCTCAAATAAGTGCTAGGCAATTTGATATATATTATCCCTGGTCCATGGCTTGCGTGTGTGTGTGTGTGTGTGTGTGTGTGTGTGTGTGTGTGTGTATCATTTTGGAGTTTCAGTTCCTCTTGAAGAAGCAATTAGAAACCATGACCAGTGGGGTCTTCACCAACTTCAGCCAGTTATGAACCTACTGGAGGAGGATGTGTTGACCATGCCTGCAATGTCCTCCATACAGGGGGCGGTCTTTGGAAATAACCTGGAAGCTACAGTTAGTCGACAATGTCGATTGCTGGCAGTAGAACTCAGCCAATTTTGAATACCAATGTTGAAGCCACTACTTTGGTAGTAGACTTTATGTAGACAGTAAGAAAGATGACCTTGATGGAGATAAGCAGGTGATGTTGCCTGGCCAAAGGGGACTTTTTTGAAACCCAGAATGTCCAGATAATCTTTTGAAATGGTTCAGAAAGACACCTCCCTAATTCATCAAACTATAAGAGAGGAGAGGAGGTTCAACACAATCAGATCTGTAAGAATCTGTTATTATAGCTATTGTTAATAAATGTATTGGGGCTGACATTTCCAGATTTAATTCCAAGTGCTGGTACTTACTGTGAAACCTTATATGGCATGTCACCACAATAGATCAGGCAACACTTCACCAGGATTAAATCCACCCATCCAGTCCAATAATATAAAGAGAGCCTGTTGAAAGCTCCCTTCCTTGAGGTATGAGACAGAAGACAGGCCTTGTCTATGGCAGTCCTCCCCTTATGGAAGTCTCACCAGAGGTAGCTGCAAGTCCTGCTTTGTTAACATTCCATCAGAAAACCAAGGTTATATTATTTTCTGTGAGACTTTGGGCCCTGGTAGTTGTGAATGGGACTATTCTCTAATTTTTTTTGTTCAATAATTATTTGTGTATATCTTTACACTGTTTATATTCCTTCGGATCTGGTCAGTTTAGAACAGGGGTGTAAAACTCGTGGCCTGCAGGCTGGCTGCATCACGTGCTGGCCACGCTATTCCCAGTTTAGTGAAGAGGGGAAAAAGTTGTGATATGTCATGTGATGACCTGTTTGACACCCCTGGTTTAGAAGAACTCTACAAAAGTCAAATGAACATGTTGTTATTGTCTTTGTAGTACAAGACATTACTCTGTTCAATGGGACTGAAAGAACAAAATATTTCCTTTTTAAAAAAACATTTCTTTGAAGAGAGATAGACTTGTTTTAAATTGCAACAAAAATAGAGTGAATGTACAGTATGAATGCTTCAGCCCTCTCCACTTTCAGATAACTAATCTTCCATCTCATAATTCTTCCAATTTTAAAATGTGTTTGAGACTCGTTCAGGTTGGTTTTTTTGGAGACTGTAATGTAGCAAGTATCCTTTGCTGGAGGATGTGTTCCTCAACAAAGGCAGAGTGAAGGAATATGGTAATTAAGTCACAGAACAACTTATTTTTAAAAAAGCAAAGTGCTCATAATAAAGTTGACTTGGATGCAGGTATAAGCCTAGACCAGCAATCAATGAATATTAACACTCTGTGGTAGGAAAAATTCAGTTATATTTTGGGTAGGCTCTGATGGTGATATCCACATTTCCTTGCACCTGGCATCACTATCAACTCAAAGCACTATATTGCAACACTCAGAACACTCAACTAGAGATTGGGGCACAAGCAGGACATTTTGTTACAACATGGAATGAACCCAAGTTGGATTTCAGCACTTTACCCAGCTGCCCTATAGTTCAGAGTTCAGAACGAACAAAGACTTGTAACAAAAGTCAAAGATAATAAAAAAAAAGTTTCTTCCAACATATAAATAATAAGAAAAAAAAATCAAGGAAACAGTCGGTCCACTAAAGAGAGATGATGGCAAGAAAGTAACAGGCAACAGAGAGAAAGCAGAACTGCTTAACTCATTCTTTGCATCGGTCTTCATGCAAAATGAAACTATAGCTCAACCCACCAAAAACATAACTGTAAAAGACAGACCAGAAATAAAAGTTAAAATAAGCAAAAAAAAATAGTAAGAGAACACCTGTCTGATCTTGATGAAAACAAATCACCGGGGCCTGATGGATTACATCCCAGAGTTTTAAAGGAGCTGGCAGAGGTCATCTCAGAACCACTGCACCATATCTTTCAAAAATACTGGAGCACTGGGGAACTACCAGAGGACTGGAAAAGAGCTGATTTGGTTCCCATCTTCAAAAAAGGGAAAAAAAACAGACCCAGGAAACTATAGACAAATCAGCCTAACATCAATACCTGGGAAGATACTGGAAAAGATAATAAACAAACAGACGTGCCAACATCTAGAAACAAGTAAAGTAATATCTAGCAGTCAGCACAGGTTTGTTAAAAACAGATCATGCCAAAACAATCTTATTTCATTCTTCAACACAGTGACTAAATTAGTAGACCAGCGAAATACTGTGGACATAATATACTTAGATTTCAGCAAGGCATTCAACAAAGTAGGCCACAATCTACTTCTTAGTAAGCTAGAAAAAAGTGGAATAGATAGCACCACCACTAGATGGACTTGCAACTGGCTGGCAAACCGTACTCAACGAGTAGTCCTTAATGGGTCTAAGTCTACATGGAGGGAAGTAAGCAGTGGGGTGCCACAAGGTTCCTTCTTAGATGAGGGAATAAAAGGGGAACTTACCAAATTTGCAGATGATACTAAGCTGGCAGGAATAGCTAACACCCAAGAAGATAGACTCAAGATCCAGATGGATCTTGACAGACTAGAACACTGGGACATATCTAACAAAATGAAATTCAATATAGAGAAAAGTAAAGTCCTACACTTAGGCAAGAACAACCAAAAGTACACATATAGACTGGGTGAAACCAGGCTCAATAGCAGTAACTGTGAGAGGGATCTTGGAGTCTTAGTGGACAACCAGCTAAATATGAGCCAGCAGTGTGCAGCAGCCATCAAAAAAAGCTAATGCAATCCTAAATTGTATTAACAGAGGGATGCAATCAAGATCAAGGGAAGTACTAATACCATTCTATAAAGCCTTAGTAAGACCACACCTAGAGTACTGCATCCAGTTTTGTTCACCACATTATAAAAAAGATGTTGAGACTCTAGAAAAAGTACAGAGAAGAGCAACCAGGATGATTAGGGGATTGGAAGCTAAAACATACAATGAACGGTTGCAGGAACTGGGCTTGGCTTGTCTAGTGAAGAGAAGGATCAGGGGAGACATGACACCAGTGTTCCAATATTTGAGGGGCTGCTACAGGGAGGAAGGGGTCAAGATATTTTCTAAAGCACCTGAAGGCCAGACAAAGAATAATGGATGGAAACTGAACAAGGAGAGATTCAACCTGGAAATAAGGAGAAACTTTCTGACAGTGAGAATAATCAACCAATGAAACAGCTTGCCCTCGGAAGTTGTGGGAGCGCTGTCAGTTGAGACTTTCAAGAAGAGATTGGACTGCCATTTGTCAGAAATGGTGTAGGGTCTCCCGCTTGGGCGGGTGGTTGGACTAGATGATCTACAAGGTCCCTTCCAACTCTGATTATTTGTTAAACCAGAGTTGTCAGTATGCAACTTCCAATTTTTTGAAAATTAGACATTTGCAGTCATTAAATTCATCAAAGGAAGAGTTGGAAAAGACTTCAGTTCTTTGTTAAAGAGACAAATTATAAAATTTGATTTATACAACTTTCACTTGGAGAACTACAAATTTTAGAACTTGGTTGAAGAGACACTTTGACAAATCTATTATTTGATTAGTACTTTAAGAAACTTGTTTATCATTAGAAGTGTGGAGTGAATAGTGGTAAATATCTAGAGAAGTAAATGCAGGCAATAAAAGAGATTATTTCAAGAATTATTTTCCTGTTTTGTTTATTAAAAATATTCTTATTTAAACTAAAATTATGGAGGTGGAGGCATTTTTTACATTCAATCCTCATCAGCATAAGCTCTTTGCATAAGTGCAAACAGATAATCTCCAACAAGTTTGGACTACAGTGATACTTTAGTACTCAACCGTTTTGAAATTCATTGAATTTGATATTCAACATATTTTTACACGAACATTTTGTTCTGGTACTCATCATTTGTTTGGTACTCAATGCACAAGCTAGAACTTGCTGGTGTTGTCTGGCTTGTGAATGTAACCTTACTACATTACTCCTTAGGGGGAAAAATTGTTTGGTACTCAGCATTTTCAGGACTCATTGCATCTCCTAGAACTAGTTAACAATGAGTACTGATGTACCATTGTACTTTAATATCTAGTTAGGACATCAGAGTTTGAAGCTGTCAGAGATTCCCAACTATGTCCTTTATGTCCCACTGGCAACTTTCAACCACACATTGCTTCTGTGCAATGTGTCCAATTCCATCGCATATCCTAAACATGCATTTCTTTCACCTTCCAATAATGAATCACATGACATATATTGACATCCTGCCACAATAAAATCCCAAAAGATGGGAGGTTGAGTGCACCAAGAATCTTCTCCACACCCAAGGCATAAATATAAATTCTTTCTATGGTGGCAACTGATGTATCATCCAACCCATAATACAATACCAACGATACAAGAATGTATCAGAATTGCTGGCAGTCTTGCAAAATGGATGGAAACTAATAAAGAAGAGAAACAACCCGGAACTATGGAGAAACTTCCTCACAGTGAGGACAATTAACCAGTGGAACAGCTTGCCACCAGAAGTTGTGGGTGCTCCATCACTGGAGGTTTTTAAGAAGAGGAAACTGGACTAGAGGACCTCCCTTCTAGCTCTAATCTGATACCGATGCTGAATTTTGTGGATATGCCTTTTGTATCAGGCTCTGATTATTAGATCTCAGGTACCTAATTAAAACAAAGCAGATACCTGAAATCTTAAGAGTACCGATCCAGTGATCCATAAGTATGAATGAATTCTATCCAGCGAATTTAAACAGATGCAGTTCTACTTCATAATATTCACCCAGCCACACTAAGCTACCTGGATGCATCTTTCAGTGCCAATCTGAGTCTCTTGTTCTTGCAGCTATAATTGTAGTTGAAGTCAGATGTTTGTTTTTTATTTTTGCAGAGAACATTCCTGTCCTACTGAATTCAGCTGAGCTTACAACCATGAAAATAAACATTGAGTGACTACCGAAGGTACAAAAATTACTTAGTGCTGTTCCTAATTCTGAAATTTGATGGTTACCTCTGTAGATTCAGTCCGAAATGCTGTTGTTGTGTCAATTTTGTTTTAAGAAGTTGTACCTTATGGTGGGAGTCTCCAACCTTTCCAGCTTTGTGGACCAGAGGGGATCGTTCCATACAGCTCCATTTATGCCAGTGGCGGGTATGTGCACACACTGTTCATGCAAATGCACTTTCCTCCATGCCTGCAGCTTGCACAGATTGTTTCTGAACAGCCTGAGGATTGGGGACCAGAGGTGATATTCAGCAGGTTCTGACCAGTTCTGGAGAACCAGTAGCGGAAATGGTGAGTAGTTCGGAGAACCGGCAAATCCCACCTCTGACTGGAGATTTTACTGTATCCTTCCCCGGCCATGCCCACCAAGCCATGCCCACCAGGCCACACCCACAGAACCAGTAGTAAAAAATATTGAATCCCACCCCTGTTGGGGACCCCTGCCTTATAGTGTAAACCAAACATCACATAAAGCCTTCTTTTTTTTAATATGTTGATTCAGAATAACATAACGTACTTGTTAAACTGTAGTTTAAATGTCCAGGTAAAAGCTCAGAAGGCCCCAATTTGGATTTTCCTGACAATTGTCACAAAAATTCCTACTAGATGCCTTTTTCAAATCTACAGGCTTCCAGACTGAACTGGGCTTCCAGTTTTATAAGTCTTCTTGGCTTTCGTACCACTCAGGAAAATCTGGGATCTCACTTTGGGCACCTCTCTATCAATCTTCCTTGTTCCTGCACATATCCAGAACACAGATAAGTAAATGTGCTTATTTCAATTGATAAATAAGAAGAGATTAGAATTAACCCAGGCAAACTCTAGTCTAGGCAAACCTTCCACTCAAAATTTCCCACTTTATACCCATTTTTAGGTGCATCGGTAGAAATCTAAGCTCTCTAACTTTATTTATGGATATTTCAAGGATATAGTCAATGAGTAATTGCACAGGTCATAGAAGCTTTGCTCACTGGTAATCCTTAATGGAAGCTAATCTTTGCTATGACACGAGAAAGATCAGTTGGCATGTGATGCATTGTTTTGGTTCTCTTCGTTCCCTCCCGCCCTGCATTTTGTGGCTGGCTAGTGCTTTATAGTAGCAAACTAATGGTCTGCGGATAAGACAAGGATTGTTTCGCAGGCACAGGAACTAAAATTGGGGTTGCCGGGCCATTCCAGCGAAGCTGCAAATAACTAATGAATAACAATTCAAAGAGATACAGAAATTTGGTTGTCATTGCAATATATCCTGTGCCAGTAATGAGCAACAGCAGTAAATGGGGTCCGTGTCCTTATGTATACTAAACCTTTAGGGAGCAACAGAAAGAGACCTGTAGCTTCTTCTGATTTCTGTAACTCCAAGGACTGCTAAACTGGATCTAAGTTACCAGAATAGCATAAAAACCTGTCATTTTAGCTCTCAATCTACCCATGGAGAATAAGCAGATACTGTAGTCATTTAAGTCAATACAAATGATATCGTAAATGTCTATAACAGCATTATTCTGTTTCACCCATTTAGTATGATGAGAGGGAATCAGCCTCCTGAAAACAAGCAATGGCAACTTGTTCTGCTAACTTAAAGCAAGAAAGGAAAATTACTCTCCACTCCAGACATTTTTTTTTCCAAATGAGATCTGCCCTTGCATTGGTCAACCTGGTATCTTCCAAATGCGGGATTTTGGTTCCCCTGGCAAACAATGGCTATTAGTTTAATTTATGGGAGCTGAAGTCCAATGTGACAGGAGAACTGGAGTACTATGCTGTATTATCCAGTGATTCAAATGTCCCATAACAAATTAAATCCTTTGTCTTATATCACTTAATATCAACTTAGAAGGCAGTGGTTTCTCATAGCATCAGTCCCCGCATTCAACTTACCCCCATCATGCTAAACAATCAAGCCACATGAAAATTATGATTAACACTAGCAAAATAGTTGTCTGAGGATAAGACAAGGATTGTTTCATAGGCACAGCAACTAAAAATTGGGGTTGTCAGGCTATTTCAGCGATGCTGTAAATAGCACTTAGACTTATATATCACTTTACAGCCCTCTCTAAGCAGTTTACAGAATAAGCATATTGCCCCCAACAATTTAGGTCCTCATTTTATCCCGCTTGGAAGGATGGAAGGCTGAGTCAACCTTGAGCCTGGTGAGATTTGAACTGCCAAATTGCAGGCAGTCGGCAGTCAGCAGAATAGCCTGCAGTACTGCATTCTAACCACTGTGCCATCATGGCTGATAATGAATAACAACTCAAAGAGATACAGCAATTAAGTGTCATTGCAAAATATAGAATTTAGGCTTTTTATTTATTATTATTATTATTGTAGTGACAGCTATATTTATAGGATATCCAGGAATCTACTTTGGGACAAAGCTTAAAAGGAAAATTGGGAGTTTTAAAGTAAAGCTTCCCACAAGGCAACAGAGATTTCCAACTTTCTTGGTACATACCTGAGTGCATCCCTGCATTTAGAATGGATTATAATCTAGCTGTAGAGATAGGCACTCAGTTCCCGAGCAGTAGCTCTGAATGTATATCTCGTGCAATTCCTTTGCTAATGAAAAGACCACATCTGCATTGATCAGTTGAGAGGAGACAGTTTAGCAGCAGAGATATAACTGTGTGCTGATAACTGACTCCCCCAAATCCTTTAAAAGAGTCATCTAGCTTTGTGTTCCAATGCAGGAGATGCAACACAGCCTCCGAAGAACATTTATAATTGAAACCAAGGAAGCTCAACAGTGAGCTCACAAAATGGAAGGATAACTGTTTGAGATAAGCTTTCCAAAGAGTCACCTGTTTTGTAAAATTAGTATTATATTAGTACTCTCATATGGGAATTGTACAGCTGGAGAGACATAGACTTCAGAGAATGAGTAAATGCAATAAAATGCTTGGAATGTTAAAAAAAAAAAGACTTAGATTGCAAACATGGTTGTGGGTGGGGTTATGTTGTTACTCACTACTGTTGTCATGCATGAAATCACACTCTTGGTATTCTCATTCAGGAAATACCATTCTTGGGCACTCCAGCACAGATTGCAGATGAGGACAATGAATTGGAATTTGCAGTTTGGCAAAACATGCATTATCTCTATAATCTTGGTGGAATTGTGACTAAAGATTGGCAAAATCATAATGTTTTTACTGTGGGTCTTTTACTCACTGCATGAAAACATTCACAGATGCAACTGGTTTTTGTGTTTTCAGACCTGAGAAGGTCAGCCTATGCTTGTTTGTCCCAAAATGCAGGGTGTAATCTGATACACCCATGGCCTAATGGGGGCTAATTCATCCAATCTGTGCAATCTCCACGTCAAGGCTGACTCAGAACGCCAGATTTCCTTATATGCATAACCTGGTCA
>NW_020769418.1:1311642-1352079 GCF_900518735.1 Pseudonaja textilis | reverse complement strand
GGTTGTTAAATTACCCCCTTCCATGTCGTTGTCCCCCAACACTACCAAAGTAGATCCTGAGCATTGTGCAGCACTGCAATGCAATGGAGTAATGGGCAATGGAATGGGCACAAGGGAAGGAGGAGGAGCAAGGAGAAGAAAGATGGAAAGTGACCTTCTCCTTCCCTTGCTCTAGCCGCTCCATTGCCTGTTTCTCCATTGTAGTACAGCACCCAGGATCCACTTTGATAGCAGGCGGTGGATAATTTAACAACCAGTTCACCTGAACCAGTGAGAACCGGCTGAATCACACCACTGGCAGGAGGGAATGTCCTCATGGAGCAGCATGGTAAATTTTTAGTTCACGCATTACTCTAATGAATACAATCAGCAAGAGACAAATGTATGATTTGAAAGTGATTTGGATGAAAAGGAACTAATCTAATATTCTAATAATCTTAAAGTACAACATCCAGCTGCATAAATCCTCAGCTGCATTTAGTTGCCCCAACGCTAACCCCAAATTAAGAGATTACAGGGTGATAACAAGGATGTTTTTTAAAAATCTGAATCTAATATTTTGGAACCAGTGACAGAAGCATGATTTGAGAAGGCAATTTGCATTTCCAGGAAACAGAGAGGACTCTGCCTCAGCATCTGACCATCCAGTGGGAAGTGAGCGAAGAGAAAAGATTCTGCCTGTTGAATACCCATCCCAGGAAAGACTCAAATGATGCCCATATTTCAGGATTGGTCTGAGACACTTTTGTTCTCCCAGACATTTGCAAAGGTTCCTTTTAAATATCCCTTATGTTGGTTTAACGGAGTGGTGCGGTGGCCAAGAGATGGAGTTCTCACCTCACAATCAGGAAACTGTGAGTTCAATCCTAGGTAGAGGCAGATATTTTTCTCTCTGGGCACATGAGAATATTTCTGCTGAACAAAACTCCGCAGTGGTGACAGGAAGGGCATCCGGGCATTAAAACCCCTTGCTAGCTCCATTCAATTGTCCAGACTCCACCCTGCAAGGGATTATGGGGGTCGTTAAAAGACAACGATGATTAAGTTGACTCACCATCTGGACTGAGAACTAAACAGAGTTAGACCCGATTTAATACTGGGTACTTGAATGAAAATATCAAGCTATAGCTAAAAAATGCTGGTAGAAGACATTGACAAGCCACTTTCGTGTTGTTGGCAAAGCATCTGAAATCATCAGCACCTGAAGGCAACTTTATATATTTTTGTCCATTATATCAGGATAGTAGCTTTTATCCATTTCTCTCTTCCTACCCTTTTCCTACCTAATTGATTTTATATATTCTTTCTGTTATCCATTTAAAGGTACATTTTAATATATTGTGCGCCATTATTTAAATTATTGAATTGACGTTCATGTTTACGTTTGAAGTGATCTTGTGGGGTTTCCAGAGTACTCCTTAGCAGGAAGCGTTAGTATGAAGACAATCCTGCGGTGGGGGTTGTCTGAGATCTTAGATTTGTTTTCCTCTCCTGGATTTTGTTCAGGAAAAACTTTAATTTACACAAAAGAAAAGCCTGAAAATAATCATCCTGTAGACGCTTTCAGCTTTGCAGCTTTGCCGTGAATGAAGGTACCATTCTTTCTAATGGTAGGTTAAAGGAAGAATAAAAGGTCTCTTCTTATTCAATTAATGTGACCCCAGTGGAAGGACTGCTCAGCTTGGTCTTCCCTTCCCTTCCTCCAGGAATTTATTGTGGGGAAACAGGAACTATTGTGTGGCTTTGTTGTCACTGCTACTTATAAAGCCTCTTTCTATAGAAATAGCAGCTTTGGTTCAAATGAGCTTCTGGAAATCAGATACCCTCTCTACGACTTCATCCAAGTATGCTTCTGGGCTAAGAAAACACAGAAGTGAGGGAGAGTTTTACCACAAGGAGCATGAAATCATAAAGAAGGAGCCATGAAGAATATGCACCAAACATTTTATCTCATTTGTGGAACTTGATTCTCCTTGGTTGAAGAATTCTAGCTCAAATTCAGCAGAGCTGTCTTTCATGATCTGGTTTAGATTTTCAACATTTGATGCTAGATGCTTCAGGAAAGCCTTCTCATTTGTCTCTTTTCTCTTGATACACCAAGCAAATTTAGATGAAAAGTAGCAATGAAATTTAGGGATATTTTAAATGTTCACTGTGTAATACATTTTTTTTTCATAGGGTATCATTAGAAAATATGAATGTGTACATCTTTGTCATGATTCTAGACCTCATCATTTGAAAAAGTAGCATGTAGGCAGCAGAGCTGGGGTTTTGGTCCTGTCCTATGTTTGCATTTTAATAAGCAATCTATAGTCAATCTATAGCAAAAGAGGCTTTTGCTGAAGAAAATGTTTAATGGGAAATGTTTAATGGGAAAGATACCTGGATCAGATGACACATGTTTCTTCAAGTCCAGCGTCCTGTTTCCCATATAGTATTTCCCATATGAAGACCCACTTTGGGTCTTCATAAGCAACACATGAATCAGCCATCTTCTTTCAGAATCATAATCATAATCATAATTATAATTCTTTATTGGTCAAGTGTGATTGGACACACAAGGAATTTGTCTTCAGTGCATAAGCTTTCAGTGTACATAAAGATATAAGCGTTAAATCACTCATCCCTCTCTATGATATTGGAGGTACAGTAATAAAGACATTATTTTAAGACAATAAAAATATTCTCTGTGGGTTTATCTAATCCTCTTTAAAGTCCAAGTTGCAGCCATGTCAACTCAATTCACTTGTAGGTAAACTTTGCACTAATTGGAAGAAATTCGCTTTTGATTTGATACAATCTGGGTCTGTTTTGTTTTTTGTTTTTGTTTCAAATAGTGCACGCAACCGTTTAAAAATCAGGCAGCAATGCTATAAAACTCAAGTTCTTATATTTCAGTTAGATTGCTTTCACCAGATCATTTTATGTGCATTTCACAATAACTTTGTGCCAGTTCTAAATTGACTCCAGACACCACTGATCAGACAATATTAGCTCATTTCAAGAACTGACTCAGCTTTTTTCTACCTCTGCATCAGTTTATTTTCCCCTCGTGCAGGAGGTTGTTGCTGATCTATTCTGTTATTGGTAAAACTCTTTGTCTCTCCCTAGCTGTGAGCGCCTGGGCTCAAGTGAGCCATTTTATTTCAAGCCATAGACGTAGCACTTGCAAAAGTGTGAAACAGAAAAAACTGCACCATTCCATGCTTCTAGACATCTGTGGGTATGGAAGTCACCGAAACATATAATAGGGAGGTCCAGGTGGGCCAGTGTTTTTCAAACTTGACACCACCAAGAGCCAGAGTGGCACAGTGGTTAGAATGCAGTACTGCAGCCTAATTCTGTCAACTGTCAGCAGTTCGATCCTGACTGGCTCAAGGTTGATTCAGCCTTCCATCCTTCCGAGGTGGGAAAAAGGAGGGCCCAGATTGTTGAGGGCAATATGCTGACTCTGTAAACCACTTAGAGAGGACTGTAAAGCCCTGTGAAGCGGTATATAAGTTTACATGCTAGGATTGTATTTGCTAAAAATTGGAAAAATGAGAAAATTCCATTGCAGGAAGAAATTATTAAGAAAATATTGGAATGTGCTGAGATGAGTAGATTGACATTTGAAATTAGAGAGCAAGAAGATAAACAATTTTATAAAATTTGGGACCTTTTCTATCAATGGTTGGATGATATAATACAATAATAGAATATTTAGAATGTTAGATAATAAGGAATATCTTTGTTTTTTCTTTTTCTTTTGTTATTTGACATCATATCTATAAAGTGTTTTTTAGGATAGATTTGGTATGATTACATGATTTGTTATAGAATAAATTACCTAAATTATAGTTATCTCATAAAGTATGAATGAATAAAATTATAGTCAAATGATTTTTTAATAATGATATGAGGACATATAAGTTTGGATTGATAATAAGAGTTATTATGTAACATAACCGTAATTGAGACTACGAAATGAATGCACAAAATTGATGAACCAACCGACACACTGTTTGTATATATGTACGGAAGAGAGCTGATGTTTTTATGTTTTGTTTGTTTTGTCTGTTTTTTAAAAAAACAAGTTTACATGCTATTGCTATTGCTTTGAGATATGCAGAATTTAATTCCCAAAAATTCCCCAGCCAGCATGAGGCGAATTCTGGAATTGAAGTCTGGAGAAGTCTGTAAATTGTTTCACACATCTTGCCAAGTTTGGTATATATCTATCAAAGTTAGGAGACCACAAAAAGGCCTGCCTTCAGATTCATCCCCTTGAACTCCATTTGGGGACAAAATCTTTAATAGACGGTCTCTAGATGACTGGACCTGATGGAAAGAGTCACATGTATAAGGTGGTCCCTAATAGGAAGTCTACAATGTTCAAACAATTAATGGGGAAATTACCTGTTCAAAATATGCGATCACTTGAATCCTGACAATTGCGTTCTGATTTCTGCATAATTATTTTATTTTTTTAAGGCATTGAAGTCAGACTGACTGGTCTGTAGTTTTCTGGATTCTCCTTTTTGTTTTTTTGTGAATACAGAAGCAACATTTGCTCTTCTCTGTTTATCTGACATTTCACTTGTTCTCCAGAAATTCAGGAGGGTAATATATAAAAATTCAACCAGAGCATCAGTGAAATTGATCAGAGTATAAAGTCATTTCAAAATAAATAAATGTAAATATTTCTATCCTTCTTAAGCTCCAACTGTATCTTTTCATTGTCTTTCTCAGAATTGGTGTAATACATAAGCTCTTGTGGGAGGAAAATGAACCAAACTAGGAATAAGCAAATGTGAACTTTTGGCTGCTGTTAGCATTTTCTCACTGAAATCTAGTACAGTAATAATTTCCCCTCTTTTACTTTATTCTGAACATATGTGAGGAAGTCCCTTTGGCTGTTCTAGGCAATTTTGACATGTTTGCTAGGCTTAACTTCTCTAGCTTTCCTCAGTTTGAGCAACATTAAGTATTCTTCTTTCCAACTCCTATCTAAGATAGAGACGATCATTTTTATTGTCCCTTTTTTGTGAACATGCTGACTAATGCCCGCTCTCAAAAGAATATATATATTTCTACAATAAATGTTGTATGCAGCCACAACTACTACTATGGTTATCTTCCATTATTTCCTCCTGATTGGAATTGATTGAAGTTTCATCTTTATTTTCTGGTTTTTATATATTTTATTTATTTATTTACTTTCATTGCTACTCATCTTGCTGCGAAGCAACTCTGGGCAGCTTTCAACATTAAAACAATAAGCCCATAAAATATGTTTACCTAATTGCAATAAAAATATCGATTATGACCAAAAGGTGGGGAGGGAGAAAAAAAATGCAGGGGAGTGGGTTGGCATCTCCTATTGATCCATTAAACACCTCCAGTGAGATACTCCTTCATTTGGGCCCCAGGCAGAGCCAGGTCTTCAGGCCCTTATGGAAGATCAGGAAGGTATGAGGCAGTGGTGGGATTTAATTTTTTTTTACTACCGGTTCTGTGGGCGTGGCTTGGTGAGCATGACCTCCTCTGCTAGCACAGGTAGGGTGGACTAGTCCCATTGGGGTAAAATGGTTCCTCAAGTCATCTTCTCATCTTTTCTCTTGTTTCTCCTGTCATCTAATCTTATTAATGAATGAACAAATGAATTCTTTATTGGCCAAGTGTGATTAGACACAAAGGAATTTGTCTTGGTGCATATGCTCTCAGTGTACATAAAAGAAAAGATACATTCATCAAGAATCATAAGGTACAACACTTAATATAGTCATAGTGTACAAATAGGCAATCAAATCATACTAGGAAACAGTCAGTTTAAATAGTAAGGATACAAGCAACAAGTTACAGTCATTCAGTCACAAGTCGGAGGGGATGGGTGAGAAGATTAATAGTGATAGTAATGCAGACTTAGTAAATATTAGGACAGTGTTGTGGGAATTATTTGTTTAGCAGAGTGATGGCGTTTGGGGAAAAAATGTCCTTGTGTCGAGTTGTTCTGGCGTGCAGTGCTCTATAGCATCATTTTGAAGGAAGGAGTTGAAACAGTTTACATCCAGGAAGTGAGGGGTCTGTAAATATTTTCACAGCCCTCTTTTTGATTCGTGCAGTATACAGGTCCTCCATGGAAGGCAGGTGGGTAGTAATTGTTTTTTCTGCAGTCCTAATTATCCTCTGACGTCTGAAGTCTTGTTGGGTTGCAGAACCAAACCAGACAGTTATAGAGGTGCAGATGACAGACTCAATAATTCCTCTGTAGAACTGTATTTATCATCTACTAATTATTTTACACTCATTGCAGTGCTACTAGAGCATAGTACTATCATACGTAAGGAATATTCATATAATCCTTGAAAAGTACAGGTACTTCTGAACTTACCACCACAATTGGAACCATAATTGGCAAAGCAAGGTACTTATTAAGGGAATCATGCTTGATGTTATGGCCTTTTTTGTCACGGTTGCTAAGTGAATTGCTGCAGTTGTTAAGTGAAACAGATAGTTATTAAGAAAATCTGGTTTCCCCCATTAATTATGCTTGTCAGAAGCCTGCAGGAAAGATTGCAAATTGTGATTGTGTGACTCCAGGACACTGCAATCATTATAAATATATGCCAGTTGCCAAGTTCTCAACTATTGGTCATATGACCATGGGATGCTGCAACAGTTATAAACACAAGGATGATTTTTTTAAAGATGCTACTGTAACTTCGAACTGTTTGCTAAATAAGTGGTTGTAAGTCAAGGACTACCTGCAGATCCAAAAGACATCATTTTGCAGGTTTATTTTCATTCTTGGGGAGATAAGCATGGCGTTTTCTAAAGCCCATTTTCTTTTTCCAGGTTTTTTTGGCTTTCCATTTCTCTATTCCAGGACATTGTATAAATGGCTGGCTTGACACAATCCTTTTAAAGCAATGTTAATTTGAATCCACCAACATGTTCCTCTTCTACCTCCCACTGGGTATTCACAGCCTTACAAATGAAACACAAAACTCTGGAACAAAATTGAGGTAGAACAAGAATGGTTAAAAACTATCTCTGTTAACCATTCATCCTGAAAATAGCTAATGGGGAAAAGAAAATGTCTGCTATCCAGCAGACTTCTTCTATTGTTTTTGAAGTGGTTGAACATTCCTATGCATTGGAATAATCTTGGCGGCAGAGAGAGAGAGAGAGGGAGGGAGGGAAGGAGGGAGGGAGAGAGAGAAGGAAAAAGAGAGAGTAAGGAAGGAAGGAAGAAAAGAAGGAAGAAAAGAAGGAAGAAAAGAAGGAAGGAAGCTAGCTTAAGATTGCCAATGTACTGTACTTCCCATAAATTGTACATTGTGCATTTCAGCACTAATGACTTTCTATACAACTTCACAGGACCAGGAGTAAGAAGCATCAACGTGAGAATATTTAATTGAGCTTCTGTGAAAAGGACAGGCCTTACCATTATTCCTCCTCCCCCTTTTGAAAAGTTCTGATGATCCTGCCAAATGCTTGTGGTATGCAGAGAAGAGCCATGAAGCCTTGAAGTATATGGCACAAGTCCATCTGGCTTCCTGTTGGCCAGGAAGAATGCGTTACAAGTCATCTATGTTTTAACAGTTAAAAAAAGCGGACTTCCAGTTTGAAGGGCTTCGCCGACAGACAGAAATCCACGATCGTGCATGGCTTCTGTTTGGGCTCACCGCTGGAGCACCCCGAGCCAGCTGGTTTCGGGGCTAAGCCACCCCATAGAGGTGGTGAAGTGGGGGAAGACTGCCAGCAGGGTTGAGGAGAGCCGCATCTCTCCTCCTCAGCTGGTCATTACTCCATTTCCCGAAGGCGGTAGCAGGGGTGGTCAGAAATGGCCACCACAAAGAAAAACTCGACCGGAAAAGAACGTGCAGGAGGAAGATAAGAAGTGAAAGTTTTGGATGACCGGGTTAAATTGAAAAAGCAACAACCAAGGTACCCTGGAATTTAAACTTACAAAAAATAACATTGCTCCCAAAGAAGAGTCAGAAGCAGTGAAGGAAAGTGAAAAGGAAAAGGTTTGGCTTTTTTTCTTCTTCTCTCTCCTTTCCTATACTGACAACTAAGAGACTTAAATAAGAAATTGGAAAAATCCGCTTTGACATCAATAGGCAATTAAGCTGAAAATAAAACAAAATGCCAAAGGGATAATAAAGATTTCTGGACATTAAAAACTTTCTTTTTCATAAGCAGGAAGGGAGAAAAAAAAATAGGGGCAGGATCTGGAAGAGGAAGGAGACTGCCTGGAATTAAAAAGAATCTAAAGTAAAACTTCAACAAGACTTCTAAAAGGTACATTTTAACTGAAACTTTGCAACTTAATAGTAACCCCAGGAAGAGAAAGTGAAAAAAAAGAGCAAAAAAGAAACAGCTTGTGTGTATTTGGAATATTTGGTGATTTTGGGATTTTTAGTTATTATATTTGAATGACTAAAATCAATCGGGTGGTTGTTTAAAAAATTATACAATGGCACCACTTCTGGATGAATTGAAAACGGAACTTAAAAAGTACAAAGAAGATGCACAAGAAGGGAAGGGTTCTTTTGGCTTCGTTTTTCAATTCGTAGAAATGGAGATTTGGAACTATGAGAAACAACAGGAAAAGACTGCAAAACAAGAAGACTGGAACAAAGAAGAAGCCATCTTTAATGAACAAGTAATTCTATGTGGGGAAGAAAAAGGAAAGCGGGGAAAGAGAATGGAGAATTTAAGACTTAAAAAAACAACCAAAGAAAAGAAAAATAACTCAAAAAATAAGTATAATACTGGAAAGCAACAGAAAAGGGGAACACAGAAGAGAGAAATAGAGGTAGAGAGACAAGGGGGGTATAAAGGGGAGAGAGAAGAAGAGAGGGAAGAAGGAAAGGAAAAGAAGTTACAAAGGACTGGAGCAAGATATAGAGAAACAGGACCTATTTAGAGATAATGGGTGAAAATCTAACTGAAAAAGGGATTCTGTAAAGGTATATAAGATTGTATTGTTATATTAGTAATAGAAATAACTTTAGAAAATTGGAAATAAAGTATGATTAAAATGAGGGATAAAATAGTTAGTGTAATTTAGTGAAATGTTTGTGAATAAAATAAGTGAAATAAAATAAATGAGAAAATTGAATTAGGAAGGAACGGGAACATTTTAATTAGTCAATGTTTTATAAAATATAAGTGAAGATGGGGGGGAATTAACTATGGAAAGTTTATAATTGTTCCCATAGAAGTATGATATTTAATTGAAAAGTAATGTTAAAGATGTTAAGACTTTAATGAATATTAATATTAATGATAGAATTGAATTGGAATGGAATGTTGTTTTAATTATATACATTTATATTTTTTTTTCTTTTTTTAAGAATACAGTGTGTATTTTAAGAATATACCAAGCAGAATCCGAATGGAAGTTATGTGTTATATTGAATGTTACAACTTTAGGGAAAAGATATAAAGGCGTCATACTCCAATCAGTAACTACAGGAGAAATTTTGTTTAATGAGAAAAGATAATAGATAATTGAAACAGGACAGACAAAAAAATATAAATACAATGATTTGAATTGAGATGAGATAATCAAAATAAAATTGAGAAAATTAAAAGAGAGGAGAAGCTATGCAGAAAATGAAAATAGTAATAAGATATGGAATAGAATATAAAATGAGCATGAACCTGAATTTGTGTCTGTACGAAGAAATGTAACCTGGGATTATGCTGCTTTCAAAAAAGATGTTTTATTTGTATTTTTTTTCTCTTTGTGAAAACTCAAATAAAATTTACCAAAAAAAAAAAGTTTAAAAAAAGCATATTTATCTATGTACTAGAAGGCAGACTGCTGAGGTTGTGATGTTCGGTAGGATGTTTTCACAGTTCCTCCAGAAATTAAAATGAAATCTATATCTCCACTCCCTGCTACCCATGCTGAGGAGAGTTCCACACATTTCTTTAAAGCTGTTCTGAAGACAGAGAGAGAGAGTTAACAGGTGAAAAAGATCCAGTAAAACATAGCAAGGAGGGGCAGAGGGGGCATTTTTCCTCGACTGAATGAAGAGCTGGCAGCATCGATGCCAGCCTGCTGGATGTGAAAGCATTTTGGCCCTAATATCTGCTGCTTGTTAGCACTGGGCCTGTTGCCCTAGAGCTGCTGGAGAAGTAAAAGGAAAACAATTGTTGCCGTGTTTTACAGGCCTAGGCATGCCAATATCCCATCCTTGCTGATGTTGGCATCCAGAAGAGTCTCACCTGTTCGGCCTCCACAAATGGTCTTCTATCTATTTCAGGAGAGGGTACAGAGCAAGTTCTCTTTATAATTTATAATTTAAATTATAATTTATAATTATCTCATGTTGAAATAGCCAAACCATTATATAATAAGGCCCCAGATTATTGTTAGGAGGGATACATACACAAAATTGGTGGCATCCGACCATGGCCTTGAAATCTGAACCTGGAGCTTGTCAGAGTTTCCTTGCTATCACATTGGTTTTAATAGCAGAATTGAACACACAGTTAGTAGAAATGTGCTTAAAATGAATGAGATGTTAAAGTAGTTTGTCTGGTTTTGTGTTTGTTTAGTTAATCCTGTGGAATGAAAAGAGATCACCTGTGGAAATGAAAGAAAACTACTTGATGTGTTCCTCCTATTGACTTTTTTTCGTTTGGTATAAAACAACTTCTTCTTCTTCTTCTTCTTCTTCTTCTTCTTCTTCTTCTTCTTCTTCCTTCTCCTCCTCCTTTTTCTTCTTCTTCTTCCTCCTCCTCCTCCTTTTTCTCCTCCTCCTCCTCCTCCTTATCATCAAAGCAAACAAAGTAATAACCACAAGCCAACATGGATTTGTCAAAAACAGATCATGCCAGATTAATCTTACTGCATTCTTTGACAAAATGACAAAATTCGTGGACCAGAGGAATGCTGTTGATATAATTTAGTTGGACTTCAGTAAGGCATTTGATAAAGTAGATCATAACCTACTACTTGATAAAATAGAAAAATGTGGGTTAGGCAGCATCACCACCAGATAGATTTGTAACTGGCTGACCGACCACACTCAACAAGTAGTCCTAAATGGAACTGCATCTACATAGAGGGAAGTATGCAGTGGAAGTACCCCAAGGCTCTGTTTTAGGCCCAGTACTCTTCAATATCTTCGTCAATGATTTGGACAAGAGGGTAGATGGGGAACTCATCAAATTTGCATATGACCCCAAGCTGGCAGGAATAGCCAACATTCCAGAAGATAGGCTTACGATTCAGAGTGATCTTGACAGACTTGAACATTGGGCACTATCTAACAAATTAAAATTCAATGGTGAAAAAAGTAAGGTTCTACATTTAGGCAAAAAAAAGAAAAAGAAAAAAATGCACAGATACAGTATCAGATACATTGCTCAATAGTAGTAACTGTGAGAGGGATCTTGGAATCCTAGTGGACAATCACTTAAATATGAGCCAGCCGTGTGCTGCAGCTGCCGAAAAAGCCAATGCAGTTCAAGGCTGCATAAAACAGGGATAGAATCAAGATCACATGAAACGTTAATACCACTTCATAATACCTTGATAAGGCCACACTAGGAGTACTGCACCCAGTTTTGGTCGCCACAATGTAAACAAGATGTTGAAATTGTAGAAAGAGTGCAGAGAAGAGCAACAAAGGTGATTAGGGGACTGGAGGCTAGAACATACGAAGAACGGTTGGAGGAACTGGGTATGTCTAGTCTAATGAAAAGAAGGACTAGGGGTGACATGATATCAGGGTTCCAATATCTCAGGGGCTGCCACAAGGAAGAGGGAGTCAATCTATTCTCCAAAGCACCTGAGGGCAGGACAAGAATCAATGGGTGGAAACTAATCAAGGAGAGAAGCAACTTAGAACTAAGAAGAAATTTCCTGACAGAACAATTAATCAGTGGAACAACTTGCCTCCAGAAGTTATAAATGCTCCCAATACTGAAGTTTTTAAGAAGAGATTGGATAACCATTTGTCTGAAATGATATAGGGTTTCCTTCCTTAAGTAGGGGTTGGACTAGAAGACCTCCAAGGTACCCCCCAACTTTGTTATTCTAACTGAGGGGATGCTAATTGCCAAGCATCCAAATGTCAATTACATGACCTTCATTATCATCACCATCATCATCACTAGCATCATAATCATAATATTTCTGTAGCACGGTTAGCATTTTCAACAAAGCAAAAAAAAAAAGAGCATTTATCTGACTTAAACAAAAACAAGTTGATGATAAGGCAAGCAATCAAGAAAAGTGTTTGAGGGACATTTTGTACATGATGAATCTGTCTAAATCATCAAAAGGGCCCAAAAGGAAGTTGGACTGATAGATGACAAAAGATAATTATTGTTTTTTAATTAAAAGTTAGATGATGAATCCAAGTGGATTTGAACAGTTAACAAAGATCAAGGGAGTCATACAAAGCATACAGATCAGAATGGCTTCCTCAGTTTCCTTGCCAGTTTGGTTTGGCAGCATGTTAGGTGCCATTAAGTCAATTCAACTGTTGGTGATTACACAATAATCTATTTCAACCTGTTTCAGCAACACAAGATGGAAATTAACCCATCCCATACCGATTTGGCTATATGCGCTTTTCCTTTTCAAATCTTTTGCCTTTGTGTGACAAGAAGTGGAATGCTTATAGAATGCCAGAAAGAGATTCTTGCTATAGGAGCTCTACATCATTTATAGTAAAAGTATAGTCTGCCAATGCTATGTAATTGTAATTTTTAGGCATTTATGAATTGTTCTATCTCAGCAGATTTTTAAAAAGAAACTGAAGTTTCTCTTATGGTGAAGAAAAGCTCCATGACAGCGGATCATGCATAATTCACAAACCCACCAATGCCAGCAGAAGGACTGTGTAGCCATAAATATAATGGATTCACAGAGTTGGAAGGGACCTTGGAGGTCTTCTAGTCCAACCCCTGCTCAAGCAGGAGAGTCTATTACCATTCCAGACAAATGGCTGTCCAGTCTCTTCTTAAAAGCCTTCAGTGGTGGAGCACCCACAACTTCTGAAGGTAAGTCATTCCACTGGTTAATTGTTCTCATTGTTAGATGTTATAAGTAATTCTATCATTAATGGGGGGACTTTTTTTCCACAAAGCAAAGATTTGCACTGAGCATCAGAGAAAAAAAAGGCAAGGTATATCCAAAAGTAAGGGATGAATCTTATTTTGTTCTTCCATCTCAGTTAATACTATATTGCAAATCTACAAATGTTATGTTCTTTGGTCATTCAGTTTCAGTTTTGTTTTTGTGGTTATTTGTTTCCACCTTAACTCATGAAAATCATGTAACCTCTTTTTGTTACCTTTCAGCACTGAACTCAATAATATTAGGTAACCTAATAATATATTTATTAAATTATGATAATTTTTTAAGTTTTATTTCACCTAGGACTACCTATGGAGTGTTACCAATATGGCGCACTGGTTAGAATGCAGTACTGTAAGCTACTTCTGCTGATTGCTGCCAGCAGTTCAGCAGTTCGATTCTGTCCAGCACAAGGGTGACTCAGCCTTCCATCCTTCTGAGGAGGGTAAAATTAGGACCCAGATTGTTGGGAGCTTTAGGCTGACTCTGTAAACCGCTTAGAGAGGGCTCTAAAGCACTGTGAAGTGGTATATAAGTCTAAGTGCTATTGCTATCTTCAGCATCCTCCCAGAAGCTGAATGTTTATGACCTTCTGTAACTGTATTCCGTTGTTGTTTTTTGATATGTAAGCGGTATATAAGTCTAAGTGCTATTGCTATTTGGCCCACATGAGACAGGGTATTCCCAATTTCCAATAATTTTAATCAGACATTTGTATCTTCACTGAATCCAAGACTTTCTTCTGACTAGTTCAATGAACTAGCAGATGAGATGATGAAATTATCCCTGCTCAAAGCTATTTCAGTTAACAGAGGGGCAAAATCATGTGAAGATTGCTTCCCTTCCCTTCCCTTTTCTTTTCTTTTCTTTCTTTTCTAAACCCTTTTTATATGAGAACCTAGATGTCTGAAGATGCCAAGAAGTAAATCACAATTTTCCCTATAAGGGACTGATCTCTCTTGCTCACAAGCAAAGAATCTCTGTCTCTCTCGATAGCTCTGTCAATCATATTTCAATACCTTTAATATTATGAGGCATTCAGCTACAGTCTGGGGAAATGTGGTCCATGAATAGTTTGACCAAGGTTTTTGAGAAACATTAGGTACTTTGAGATGGTGGTTTAAGCCCATGCTATTTTGGGGTTATAGAAGTGGACAGCACACCCAATGGGTATCTGATCGGCAAAGGCTGATCTGTCATTCACATTAAAGGGAGTCCTGTAATTTTCTGTTTGCCAATCAATATAATCACATGGTTCTGAAAGATGATTCAGGAGATGACCCAACTGGTGTAATCCTAATCCCACATCAAGGGTTTTGCTGTCAGTTCAAGCAAAGAGCTAAACTTCTGACTACTTACTAAACTGGCTACTGACAAATACTTATGACTCTTTTAATAAATCAAATACTGTTACTGCTCAAATGAGTTTCTGTGTTTGTTAAGAGCACTAAATTAGACTCCTGTAGGACTGTGTCAGAAGATTTAATGGAAACATTTGCTGCATATTAACAGGAGAGCTGATCTTGTATGCTCATCACTTCAGCTAGCTGAAGAAGTTTGCCAGCCAACTCACAGAGCAAAATTCATCCAACTGGAGTTGATTATCATTATATACACAGCTTGTCAGGCCAAATCCATCCCCTGTGTAATCCCATTAAATGGTATAAAATCCTCGTTTTAACCCTCCCTTCAGAATGAACAGCCCTGATGAATTTTTGGAGGGATGGGTATTATCAGATCCTAATTTCAAGTTAGAGTCCCATGATCTGTCACACAAAAAGGCAGCATAAACATCATTTTATGGATGGTGCTGTGGATTATCCTGTCCCTTCTCTCCCACCTGAAATACATTATTCAATGGAAGGAAAAGCAAGATGCTGCCTTTGTGAAAATACCTAAAAGTAGCCCATGCATGAGATGCTGTGGGGAAATTATGACGTCCTTAGACTTACATGGGTTTCCATGATTAGCTTTAGCTGTATTAAAGAGATCTGCTTTTTTTCCATTATCTATGATCAACTGAAAAATTCTGCTTTCTGTAAGCAACTATTTTAAACAAATGAACTCTAAACATATTCATACAGAATAGATTTCACTGTGTTCAACAGGGAGAAGTGCACTGTATTTCAGCCTAGGGATCTGGTATAGTAAAAATACCACGCCCCATTCTGTACATCAGGCAGGCCTTTGCTACAACTTCCATGGCTGTAGCAAAGTTGTAGTTCTTGGCTATTTTCATTGACACTGTTGGAATTTGGCGTTTATAACATTGGAAGGTTGTTGATCCAATCTGTGATATCTAGCCCTTTTCATCTGATCCTGTTGACATCTTGGGTGAAATAGTTTTTAAAATACTAAATACTAAAGAAACTTAGACATGGATATTCTTTACAGGAGATAAGGCCTTTTGGCACACATTCTGTGTTCTGGAAGAAAATGGGCTAGGTTTAATTTCATTTAGGATTATGAGGGTAAAATCACAAGCTAAGATTGGTCATTTGAATACAGCTGTGGACATAGTTAAGCTCTTGTTAAGCCATTATTCTGTCATGTTTACGATCAGAATGCCATTTGAATTTTCCTGGTGGCACTCATCTCGTTTTAGCTTCAGACCCCAAAAAAATTTAATTGCTTTTCCTTGGTAAAAAAAAAAAACAACCTTTCTCAAACTGTCAGGATGGACCAAACTATGCAAATAAACTTTGATTTGCAAAAGAGATCCAAAGGCAGCAGAAATAAGAGAATGATAGACCTACTGCAGTCTAATTGGTGAAACCAAGGCCAGCTCATCGCCTATGTTTGACAGCTCAGAAAAGTGGGATAAACTAATTTAGCTGCTGATCAGAGGCAGAAAAAAAAAGCAAACAGAGATAATAAAACATTTGTTAGGACAAAGTATCTGATTCGTTGATTAGAAGATAGGTGGTCCTTATTGGAAGAGCAAGGTAAGGAGAGTAATAGGGTGGTGGAACCAAAACAAGAAAGCAGGAAGAGTGAGTATCTGTTGCTACCTAAGAGAACTTCCAGAAAGATTGTGGGAATTTTCTGTCATATGAGAGCTTTTTCTCAGGATGCTGTCTATGTTGACAGCATGAATCTCTTACCCTTTTATGGTTACCTTATTCAGTTTTAATTTCCAAATTCTGTGAAGTGCTTGTTGCACTGGTAGAAATCTATTTTCCTATTGGGGGCAATCCTTGCTTTCCCTTTAGTGTAGATTACAATGCAAGTAACCAGGAACAGAAGATGAGTTCAAAGCATTTCAAGTTAATTACATGCTACATATAAACAAGAATCTGATCATTTAATGCTCAAGGCAATTGGTGCTAGATATGAGTCAACAGAATTTATGGGGGGAGGCTGGACTTAGATTTCTTGTGAGAGTGTAGGAACTCCAAATTGATGATACATTTGACTCCACCTTCAGGCTCTGCCTGGTCATCTAAATCAAGTCAGCTGTTCCTCACATAGATCACACCCACCCACATCCATCACCCAGCAGGTCAGCATCCCATACCTGGAACATGTCTCTTCTTGTACACATTGCTTAGAACTTATTTTCCTTTGCGCCTATCTCACTCCTCCAATCTAGCTGGCCTATAGACATTGCAGCCATGGTCAGTTATTGAGGGATACATCAAACTCTTCAGTTGATGGCATGCACAGCAGACTTTTACAATGGCAAGGAAGAAGTAGGGTGTAGAGAGAATTTTCAATGGATTTATTTCTTTCACATGGCCTGGCTTCCTAGCAACCTCTTTCTTTTTTTTAAAAAAAAAAGCAGACATACTGAAATAGATGACGGGGAGGCTAACAATCTATTTTCTTCTCTTCTTTATGGAGTGGAGGAAAGGGCACTTCATTGTTCCATGGCTAGTGGCAACTCATCTGATTGGATAGTTGGCTCTGATTGTCTGTGTGGAAGGAAGATCAGCACTGATTGGCTCTGAGTGTTCTTTGTTTGTGCTAGAACAAATAGATAGATGGGTCAATGCTCAATGAATGTCAGCATTAAGAGAGATTTGCAGATAATAATTATTTGTCAGTAGTACAGGGCATGTAACTCATCTACTGCTGAACATGTAATCAAAGTGTCACACAGGGATGGCTGCCATCTTGACTTTATCTTTCTCTTCTGCAGATACCACTGACCAGTAGATTTGAACTTCTTTATCAGCAAAGCTGGAAACGATGCTAGTGTGAAAGTGTCTTAAATTATGGATAAACGCATTACATCTTGAAACCTAGAAATTCTATGTATATACTTTAGAGCAGCATTTCTGAATTAGTTCAATTCCACACTTGTTGGGGCCACTCTAGCCAGCTCAGCCAACCACCGAGATGGCTGAGAATTCTCCTAATGGTAATTCCAAGGTATTAAGTGTAAGAAATTTCAAATGTTTCACAATTATGGAAACAAGAACAAAGTGCTATGAAAGTGGATTTAAGGGTCAGGAAGATATACATTGGGAAAAAGAAATCCCCTCCCACATTTGTGTGGTTGTTGGCTCACCTTTGTACTAGACCCAGAATTGCAGCAAAAATAACATTCCCCACCTCAGATGGGTTTTTTGTAAGTTTAATGTAAAGAAAAAAATAATAAGCTTGCACATATCCTAAAGATCAATTTAAATCCAGATAGATAAACAAATGAGCTGTACCAAAAATAGCAAATGTGTAATATAAGGTAGCTAGAAATGTGATTGTTCTTTTCCTGAGATGACAGAGATAGATACCCAATAAGATTAGACAATGGATCATCAGCATTGTGCTGCTTTAACAGTCTCTAAACAAGATTTAAATGCCAGTGCCTAGGTTTTTTTGGCATAAAATCAAGTGGTGAAGTGTTTTGACATTAAAAACTGCAGAGATTTTCCAAAACATAGCAGGTGTCCCTGTTATTGCAGATGACATGATAATAGCAGCCTCTACCCAGCAGGGGCATGATCAAACCTCTCAAAAGGTCACCTAAAAAAAGCAGCAGTAGAAAACTTTATATGTATGTATTATGTATGTATGTATGTATGTATGTATGTATGTATGTATAATTTCCGGCTCTAGGGGGCAGTGCTCATTTCTGTTCCAAAGCCGAAGAGCCAGCACTCTCCAAAGATGTCTCTGTGTTGAAGTGGCCAGCATCACTAAATGCCGAAGGTGCATGGAACACTGTTACCATCCTACCAAAATGGTCTCTATTTTTCTACTTGCATTTTCATGCTTTTGAACTGCTAGGTTGGCAGTATATATACATACACACCCACCCCCACCCCCACCCCCACACCCCACACACAGAGTGTATATATAGATAGATAGATAGATAGATAGATAGATAGATAGATAGAGAGAGAGAGAGAGAGAGAGAGAGAGAGAGAGAGAGATACATGCACAGACACAGACACTGTGATGACCCAGGATGGGATACAAAATAAACACAGTCACAAAAAACAGATGAAGCCCCTTTTATTCCTTCACTTTACTTCCAAGTTCCAAATATTCTTGACTGGAGACAAAAAAAACTCCCACACAAGCAGTTACAAGAAGGAGAAAAAGCCGTTTAAATTATAAAGAGTAAAAAACAACACAAACCAGGCAAGATAAGGGCGTGGAGATGTCCACAGATATCAGAACACACACTGGGAAGGACACCAAACTCAGAGAGGAACAATAAACAAGAGATATTTCCATGCTTTGTTTCCAGCACTTGCCCATACGCATGTCCGTCCTCTTATCCAGTTGTCACAGCTGCAGCCCATGAAGAGAATCAAGACCCTCTCCTCCCCAGTAGACCAGGTCTCTCCCTTATCCTCTCCTGCCTGCATGCCTTAAGATGGAGAGGAGATGGGCCTGGGTCCTCCTCTGACTTCCCAGCTGGCCTCTGCCCTTCCCCAGTCTCCTCCATAACCTCCAGAGCCACACTTGCTCCTCCTCTCCCTCAGAGTCAGTCTCCACCACGGGTATGACAGACACAGACACAGACACACATAGACACACACAGACGAATATAGTTCAGTTCTAGTTATTTAAAGTACTACTAGTGCTTGGAGGAGGATTACCAAGAATCAATCTACCGAACAACCTACTCCTCTCTCTCTCTCTCTCTCTCCTGTCTGTCATCTATCTTTATTTTCTGGCTAATCCTCTCCCCCCTACTAGTAGTATTTAAAATAACTAGAACTGAATTATATTCACCCATCTTTTTTTAAAGGAATACTACACTACATTTGATCTTAGCCGAAAGGCTGAAAAGCGATAAAGGAAGACTCAGATATGAACTCAGTAACTTCTCCACAATGTAAGAGATCTCCAAGAATGAGGTCTACAGAACTAGAAAATGCCATCCATAACAAGTTTTTAAAAGGAGATCCAGCTGAGATGTAAACAGTAGAGTATAATTATCTTGACTTCTGGGGTAAAATAATGTTACTGGTGAGTTTGTTATAAAATAATAACTGATTTCTGCAAAAATAAGTTATGTCATTAACACTTCAGAGATCTTGGAAGGAATCAGTAAGTATGTTGACAGGGTGTTCTAGGGTTGGCATTTTGCCCTTGCTAATTAATTTTTAAGGAAATTCTACTTTAAAGACTCCAGAACATACTTAGCAATCAAGAAATAAGAGGAGAAATAATAGCTAAAGGACATTAACTCAGTGGTGGGATTCAATTTTTTTTACTGTCGGTTCTGTGGGCACGGCTTGGTGGGTGTGGCAGGGGGAAGGATACTGTAAAATTTCCAGTCAGAGGTGGTGTTTGCCGGTTCTCTGAACTACTCAAAATTTCTGCTACTGGTTCACCAAAAATGGTCAGAACCTGCTGAATGCAACCTCTGCGTGAACTGGTTAAAAAGCATTGCTTTGGTCGAAATTTTGAGGAGGAGATAAATATTTTTGGAATGTTTCAGAATAGGAAGAGAAGAAAAAAAGAATTTAAAAACAATATAATGTACAGATTTATAAAAAATATGAATAGAGTAATACAAATAAATAAGAATTTTTATTCTTCCCTCAAACCTATATTCATCTAATGATGCAGAATGGGAGATCCAGAAAACCTCATTTATGTATCACACTATCCCATAACATAGATTGGATTATTTTGACCCAGCTTCGATAATTTGGTTTGAAAACAATTGTTAGGCCTTGTAATAAGCCTATCCATAGGCAAAGCATGGAATCCATAAATTGGCTACCAAATTAGATGAGTATTAGAAAAATATTGGTTGGATGATAAAGATACTAGTGACTATTTGGTGTGAAAAGAGGTTCTTTTGCACAGATAACAGCTCCATTTTGCTAAAAGCAAAGTGGACAGTGGAAGAGGGGGAATTTTGTTTAGTACAATTACATGTATTATTTCATAACAGATTATATTAAGTTGTTGTTACATTGTTAGTTCGAGCTCTGAGCTTTGCAATTTGGTTGCAAATGTTTCATCTCCATTCGAGGAGACAATCTTTAGTGTGCTTTGGATTATGCACAATCTCGGAGCTCAGGCCAACAACATAACTAGCAACCTGAGCTCAGAGGTGGTATTCAGCAGGTTCCGACCAGTTCTGGAGAACTGGTAGTGGTAATTTTGAGTAGTTTGGAGAACCGGCAAATACCACCTCTGATTGGCCTCGCCCCCATCTATTTTCTGCCTCCCGAGTCCCAGCTGATCGGCTGGGTCTTCTTTTGTTGCCCTGCACAGGAGAACGGAGCTGGAAAGCAGGTTAGTGGGGTGGGGAAGGAATGGGGATTTTGCAGTAACCTTCCTCCAGAAGTGGGGTGGGAATGGAGATTTTACAGTATCCTTCCACTGCTAGGCCCACCAAGCCGCACCCACCAAGCCAAGCCATGCCCACAGAACTGGTAGTAATTTTTTTTGAATCTCACCACTGCCTGAGCTACTAATATTCAAAGACATTTTAGTTGTTGCTATAATTTATTATATTTGACAGTTTATTTTATTTTGATTTTTTTAAAAAATCCCAATTCCAGCTTTATTATTTTTATAAATGTCAAACATACCTAAAACTCCTTCCTCCTATTTTCCCCACAACAAAAACCCTATGAGGTGTGTTGGACTGAGAGAGAGTGATTGACCCAAAGTCACCCAGCTGATTTTTCATGCCTGAAGCAGGACATAGTCTCTTCGTTTTTAGCCTAGTGTTGTAAACAAAATTGAAATCTATGAGCAAAGGGTTTACATAAAAAATAATCAAATGAAATAAAAATGAAGGTGAAGACCCACAATTAAATTAACTGGTACTAAAAGCTCATTGGAATAGCTTCTTGTATTTATAGATTCTATTCCTTACAGTCTCTGTTGTATGTCAATGTTGCTGTTGCTGTTTGGACTTCTTTATGGATGGCTTGCTGTGGTATTTTTAAAATTCCTACCTTGTCTTCTTGCAGAGCAGGTGTTCCTGAGGAAAAGAACTACATGTATTCACCCTACTCTTTGCCATTCTTTGCAAACCCATAGATGGCCCGACATAACATCTCAATACTACAATACAATCTCAAAGGAGGCCAGACTCTTGAGGAACATCAAGAGGAATACAGAGTCCACAGAAAGTCATTATTACTCTTTCTTCTGTCTTGATCCAGTCACGTTTGCTACGTTATGTTTATTTTTGCACACTCCAATTTTAAAAAGATATTGATAAGTCAGAGAAAGACTACCAAAATGGCAACAGGACAACTCTATAAGTAATGATTTAAAAAGCTAGATAGGTCTTGTAGTGCATTCATGTACATACTTCTAATACCACATTTCTATTGGTTAGTCCACATTGCTTAACAATTGGTTAATAACGACAGTTTCAGATTGGCCGCCTAAGCGGCGGGAAGTTTAAACAAATGCCATTGGTTGCGAGCCACGAGCAGTGGCTATAAAAAGGGCTGCCGCGGCTCGACTTCAGTTGAAGTTACTGGTTGCTAATAAAGAGCTGAATTCAACTTCGGTCTTCAAGTCTGCTTTGTCCTGGTGATAGAACACTGGCAACGAAGGTGGGATCAGAGGAACAAAGACCGTAAGCACGTGGCAACGACAGCTGAAAGACCAACGAGGTGGCCAGCAACAATTCGCCACCCACACCGTTCAACCCAGCCGAAGAAGACTGGGAGTCATATATTGACAGGTTCCTGATGTTTTTAGAAAGCAACGAACTGCAAGGAATCACTGATCAGAGGAAGAGAGCTGTATTCCTGACGCATTGCGGCCTGACTATTTTTAAAATGGCAAAGGCATTAGCAAGACCAAATGATGTTAAACAGATGGCATGGCCAGACCTGAATCGAATGCTGAGAAACCATTACGCACCAGTCGTGTCCCATCTCATTAGAAGACATGAATTCTACAAGCACGACCAACAAGAAGGTGAAAGTATTGGAGACTTCGTAGCAGCGCTGAGGGACATTGGGGGGGGCATGCAAATTCCTCAACATGGATGAAGCCATGAGGGATCGCATAGTCCTTGGATTGAGAGACGCTAACCTACAGAGCAAACTGCTAAACCGACCCAACATCACCACAAATGAGGCTATCGCTGAAGCAACTGCAGCCGAAGCAGCAAAGAAGTCTGCGGCAAAAATGAAACAGATGAATACAACCAACAGCCCGAGCCAGAATAAAGAAAAGAAAACAGAGGGAGCCCAGAAGCATGCTACCACAACCTCTCACCATGAAGATATCAAATCATCCACCAACTCCGAAGGAGAAGATGAGGAGGTAAACAGACTCTGTTCAGAAAGGAACCAGAGAGAGAGACGAGGGAGAAAACCTGAATTTCAGTGTGTGGGATGTGGGGGAAACCACCCACACGCTGAGTGTCATTTTTTGGATGCCATATGCAGGCATTGTAAAAAATGGGGGCATATTGCAAGGGTCTGCCGAAACAAAAAGAGCTATAGTCCAAAAAGATGAGGCAGTAGCCCCCCAGAACTGAGGAGAAACCAACCGGAAGTCACTGGAGCCGAGAACATAGGAGCCAACGGCTCAACGAGAAGGAAGAGACACATCAGACAATCACTATTGGGACGGCCAGAACAACAAACATTAAGAAGGTTTGAATCAACGTCCTGATCAAAGGGGAGCCATGTGAGATGGAAGTAGACTCCGGTTCATATTTATCAATGGTATCATGGAACACAATAAAAAATTTGATACCAGACATAAAACAAAAAGAACTCGAAGAGCAAAGCTTGATCATCAAAGACTACCAGGGTAACAAAATACCAGTGGTAGGATTGAGACATTTCAAGGTAAAGTTTAAAAAACACACCAAAATTCTTCCATTGACCATCGTTGACTGAGATTGCCCCAGCCTGCTTGGTTTAGAATGGTTCAAACCTCTAGGAATCGAAGTGACAGGAATCAACAGCATCACCATGACGGACTGGGAAAGAGACCTGATGGAGGAGTTCCATGATGTATTCGATGGGACCTTAGGCAAGTACCGTGGGACCCCTATATCATTTAGCCTAAACCCGAACGTAGCCCCTATCAGGTTTAAAGCCAGATGCATACCATTTGCTTTAAGGCCAAAAATTGATGAGCAACTGAACAAGCTCATCGTACAAGGGGTGTTAGAGCCAACCGACCATGCGAGATGGGAAACCCCGATTGTGACCCCCATAAAACCAGATGGGTCGGTCTGCATCTGTGGTGACTATAAGGCCACCCTGAACCATGCATTGCAACAGAGCGCATATCCCATCCCAGTAGTCCAACACCTGCTGCACTCATTAGGGAGAGGAAGGATCTTTGTGAAGCTCGATCTCGCACAGGCATATCAACAGTTACCAATTGATTCCAAGACAGCAGAGGCACAAACTAGCGTAACACAGAGAGGAGCCTTTAAATGCAACAGATTACAGTTCGGTGTCAGCGTGGGCCCCAGCATTTTCCAGAGCCTGATGGAACGCCTCCTCCAAGGATTAGAAGGGTGGTTCCCTACTTCGATGATGTACTAATATTAATATCAGCCGAAAATAAAAAACAACTAAAAGACCGATTAAGGGCAGTCTTGTTAAAATTTAGAGAAGCAGGACTTAAAGTGAAAAAAGAAGAATGCCAACTTGCCACAAATCAGGTCGAGTTCCTAGGATATCTTATTGACGAAGCAGGAATCCACCCCACCAATAAAAAAATATGAGCAATAAAAGAAGCTCCCAGACCCAAAAACAAAACGGATTTGCAGGCATTTTGGGGACTCATTAATTTTTATCATGTCTTTCTGCCGCAGAAGGCAACAATAGTGGAACCACTGCATAGACTCCTCGACAAAAAGGCCATCTGGAGATGGGGCCACCAAGAAGAAGCTGCATTCCGAAAAATCAAGGACTTAATCACATCTAAATCTGTATTGATCCAATACAGTGACACACTACCCCTGACTGTCACCTGCGACGCTTCACCTTTCGGCGTAGGTGCAATTCTTAGCCACACACTACCAGACGGCAGAGAAGCACCAATCGCCTTTTACTCCAAAACATTGTCCAAGACCGAAAGGAATACAGCCAACTGGACAGGGAAGCCTTGGCCACCATCTCGGGGGTAAAACGTTTCCATGAATACCTACACGGTAGGACATTTTCCTTAATTACCAACCACAAACCACTGCTAGGAATCCTGGCCAGAGACAGGGCAACCCCCAACATCCTGTCTCCAAGAATGACAAGATGGTCAGAATTTCTCGCAGCCTACAATTACAAGCTCATTTATCGACCAGGAAAAGCCATACCCCACGCAGACACATTAAGCCGTTCACCACTACCAGGTCATGACAACGACCCAGATCCCACCATGCATACCCTGCAAATTGAAACCATTCCGAATTGGCCCATCACCGCATCGGATATCGCAAGAGAAACAGCAAAAGATGCACTGATGGCCCAATTACTGAACTGGGTAGGACGGGGCTGGCCGGAAAATGAAAAAAAATGAGATTTTTAAACCTTTTAAAAACCGGCAAACTGAATTGTCAATTGAGAAAGGATGCATATTGTGGGGAGATCGGGTGGTTGTTCCAAAAAAATTACAAGAAGATGTGCTAAACATGTTACATGAAGGACACCCGGGCATGGTAAAGATGAAGTCCCTGGCCAGAAGTAATGTCTGGTGGCCAGGACTAGATAAAGACATTGAAACCTGGGTCAAAACATGTAACAAATGCCAGTCATCCAGACCCACTCCCCCTTTGGCACTGGTCCTTGACTGGAAGACACCCAGAGGCCCCTGGTCAAGGATCCATATAGACTTTGCCGGACCCACAAAGGGGTATACTTATCTAATCATTGTGGATGCCTACTCCAACTGGTTAGAAGTCAGCATCATGAGTTCCACAACAATGGAAGCCATCACCAAACAACTAAAGAAACTCTTCGCCACCCACGGTCTACCAGAAGTAGTAGTATCAGACAATGGACCACAGTTTACAGCTTTGGCTTTTGAACAATTCCTCGCTGAACATGGAATAAGACATGCTCTGACAGCACCAGTTCATCCACCGGCGAACGGAAGGGCGGAACACATGGTTCGTTACACAAAAGAAGCATTAGAAAAACTTGAAGGAAACAACATGCAAGAAAAAATCAACACCATGCTCACCATCCAACATATAACGCCATGCACAGCAACAAACAAGAGCCCAGCTGAAGTGTTAATGGGAAGAAAGTTGTGTTCCTTTTTGGACAGATTACACCCCACTTACAACCCCGACAAGCCACCAGACTCTTCCAGTACGTACCGCTCTTTTGTGCCAGGCGACCTGGTATATGCAAAAAATCTTACCAGAGAACCATTGTGGTTACCGGCAACAATCACAAAAAACACAGGTCCCCGATCATACCGACTGGTAACAACTGATGGCAGATTGTGGAAAAGACACATCGATCAATTACAGTCACGACACATCAAACGAAACACCGACACTTCCCGTAACATGGAACAAACACTTCCACAAGCACCACCAAAAAGTAATAGAAAAACCAGAGGGGGTGGGGAAACCTTTAAATAATAAAGGAAATGAAAACCCTCCAGCTACAAATCACCAACCAGAAGCCGAAAACCCCGAAAAAAATAAAAATTACTTACAATTAGACAATTTCGGGGGAAAAGAGCTGAAGGAGAACCAGGAACGAAGCAGCCAATCCGACTCGACGTGCCCGCACACAATGCAGAGGAACAATGGAGAAAATCCAATCAACCCAACAAGGCACGGCGGGAGCGGCATGGCTGAGGCACCCTTCCAGGAGGTTCCAAAGAGAAGAGCGGAAAGGACAGCAGGCCTGTCCGAACCAGCAGAGGCCAACACAGAGACTGAACTTCACAGGTCAACAAGGATTCACAAAAACCCCGCCTATTTGCGCAACTACATCACGTAACGTTGGAGCAAACCAAGAGGGGAGGGGTGTAGTGTCATGTACATACTTCTAATACCACATTTCTATTGGTTAGTCCACATAGCTTAACGATTGGTTAATAACGACAGTTTCAGATTGGCCCGCCTAAGCGGCGGGAAGTTTAAACAAATGCCATTGGTTGCGAGCCGCGAACAGTGGCTATAAAAAGGATTGCCGTGGCTCAACTTCAGTTGAAGTTACTGGTTGCTAATAAAGAGCTGAATTCAACTCCGGTCTTCGAGTCTGCTTTGTCCTGGCGATAGAACAGGTTTAGTTCACAGAGGTGAATGGTGAGTGTGGACATGACAGCTGTCTTCAAATATCTGAAAGGCTGTCATGATGTAGAGGGCTTTAGACTTATTCTCACTTGCTTCAGAGGATTAGATTAGAATGAATTGATGAAGCTTCAAGGATCGAGATACAAATTAGACATTAGAGAAATTTGTTGCCAGTTAGAACTGTCAATCAGTGGAATAGATTAACTCATGGAGTGATTTCTTCCCCTTCAAATGGGATCTTCAGACAGTAGATGGATAGTTATCTGTTTGGGATGGTATAGGGAATCCTGCAGTGTCCAGGTGATTGGACTCGATGATCTCTTAGATACCTTCCAATTCTTTACCTTCAACAATTGTGACTAAGGACAGAGACAAGTTCTCTGAATTTGCATTTGAATATGAATACATTTAATGTCACATTTTCAAACCATTACAAGTCAAGTTATTCTTCAAAATTCAAGGTTCTCCAAATTTTACAAAACCACCTGCTTCATTTTTCTTTTGAAAATCTACACTGCAGAAAATCCTGGTAAAAAATGCATAGTTTTGTTAAACAACACAGAAAAACGTCCTTGTATTCTATAAAGGAACATAGTTGGGCATGTTTTGAAAATGATTTAGAAAAGGACATCTAGAGAGGTTTATCAGTGTCAAAATGGAAGGTGCAACCTAGTGATTGAATCTCTTTTTAACACATGTTGCACATGGGTTATTTATTTAAAAAATTGAAAAAATGATCTCAATTCTATAGATTTAATTAATTAATAAATATTTTTATAGTTGTTAACTTCCTGTTTATTTATTGATATATTGATATGTGATTATCCACTATCTTTTTCTCTTCTCTTCTTTTGTGCAGCTATTTATTCTGTTGTTTCAAATATTTTAAGAAATATTTCTTTATTTATTCAACTTTTATTCTGCCTTTATCCTGACAGATTGTGTTGTGTTGTTATGATATAATTTATCATATTACATTACAATTTATTTTATTTAGATTTTTTTAAAAAAAATCCCACCGTCATTTTTATAAATAACTCAAATATACTGAATACTCCTTTCTCTCCCTATTTTCCCCCAACAACCATCCTGTGAGGTGGATTGAATTGGGTGTGAGAGAGAGTGCCCCAAAGTCACCCTACTGGCTTTCAGGCCTAAGGCAGGACTAGAACCCTCAGTCTTCTGCATTCTAGGCCAGCACCCAGCCCAGTCTGTGGAGACCCCTGGAAGAAATATTTCATCATTGTAATACATTTTTTGGTTATTAATGAATGTAGCCTGCTTTTTTTCCAGGTTCCGTACAAGGCTGGTATGGGTTGCTTGCCAGAGTGTTTTAATAGTTGTATTGACTTTAATGAATTAACTCTTTATATAGGGCAGAGGTGATATTCAGCAGGTTCTGACCAGTTCTGGAGAACTGGTAGCGGAAACTTTGAGAAGTTTGGAGAACCGGCAGATACCCCCTCTGACTGGAGATTTTACAGTATCCTTCCCCTGCCACGCCCACCAAGCCACACCCACAGAACCGGTAGTAAAAAAATTTGAATCCCACCACCGATATAGGGCCTATTTTTTAATGTCATGACAGGATCTCCCTTAGAGGATTTGCTAGGAAAGCTGTTGCTTAGGAACTAGGAAGAAAAGTGAAGTTTCAATTCCAGGGTACCTTATTTGTTGCTTTTGCTGTTTGACCCAGTCGACCAAAACTTTCTCTTCTTATCTTCCTCCTGCACATTCTTTTCTGGTCGAGTTCTTCTTTGTGGTGGCCATTTCTGACCACCGCTGCAACCGCCTGCGGGAAAGGGAGTAATGGCCAGATGGGGAGGAGAGATGCGGCTCTCCTCAACCCTGCTGGCAGTCTCCCCACTCTTCACCACCTCTACGGGGTGGCTTAGCCCCGAAACCAGCCAGCTCGGGGCGTTCCAGCAGCGAGCACGGATCAAAGCCTCGCAGAGACGAGGTTTCAGTCTGTTGCTGAAGAAGCTCAAACCGGAAGTCGAAAGATTTTATTTAATGTTGTATGTTTTGTGTTTGTTTATGTTTGTTGTTTAAAATAAAAATAAAATTCAAATAAATAAATAAAAACAACAGTGATGGCAAGAAAGGTTGTGAAATGGGACAAAACTCTCACAACACATGTCTCACTTAGCAATATAAATTCTGGGCTCAGTTGTGGCCGTAAATCAAGACTAGCCTAACATACATACTCCTAGCACCAAGGCCCATTGGCCCATGCTCGTTTGGATGGTGAGAATTTTAGTTCAGCAAGAGAGTGATTCACTTTTATGCTCTATAACAGAGGTCTCCAGCCTTGGCAACTTTAAGACTTGTGGACTTCAACTCCCAGAATTCTCCAGCCAGCATAGCTGGAGAATTCTGGGAGTTGAAGTCCACAAGTCTTAAAGTTGCCAAGGTTGGAGACCTCTGCTCTATAACATGCCATCATCCCAGAGGTGCTTTTTCAAGAGGGAACTGGACTGTCTTGTTTTTCTTTGAAGATGCTTCACTTCTCAACCAAGTTCTCAATCACTTCTCTGAGAGCTGAAGAAGCTTCATGGAGGAGGAGCGAAATGTCTTCAAAGAAAAACAAACAGTCAGGTTGTCTCTTGAAAAAGCACCTTTGGGACAATTATGACCTAGATAACTGAGAATCTCCACAGACATATACATGCCATCCTAAATCTATTAGACTTTATGGGATAAAAAAGACATATTTTTGATCAAACTGCAACCCTAAATATATTTGGAATGAGATCCCATTGGAATACACAACAGTTTCCTTTTAAGATAAGACATGGCTCCAAATTGTCTTTCCATAAATTCCCTTTTCCATTACTGTAACTCTGCTGTAATGGATAAAACCAGCAGCTAGAAAGGCAAAGTTTTGAAAAACAGTCACAAGCAATCACCAAACGCAAAGGAACAGATTTATTCTGTGGTGTTGATCACTTCAATGGAAGAATGTGCTGAGATGGTGAAATGAGCCATACCAATACAGAAGTTATAGCAGGCATCTATTTAATTATGCCTTATGTTCATACCGTTCCATTTTTAATTAAAATCACTGAATTGTCTAATAAAAGAATAGCCTAATAGAAGAGTCAAGTTTTGAAGACCCAGCTATAATATTTTAGCTCTTTTTCCTCCCTTGAGGAGTAACACTGTTGTCTAATCAAACAGGTTGTAGAAGAGGAGAAAAACCGAACATTGCAGTCCATCTACCTTGATACATTAAGCATTTTTCATTCATTTGAGAATGAGGATGAGGATGTTAACCGTTCAATCATATCCAACTCTTAGATACTCTTAGAGACCAGGTCTCTCCACATCTTCTGATCTTGCACTCAGTTTTTCTGAGCTCTTGCTAGTATCAACTTTGATGGTGTTCAGCCTTTGTATTCTTTGGCAGCCTAGTTTCCTTTTACCTTTTCCTTTTACTAACTCTTACCAACATAATTGCTTTCTCCAGTGAATTCCCCTGCATGACATGGCCAAAATACAATTGCCCTTTGGGGAATGAAAAACCAGAATGTTTTCCTATAATGTCATTACCTTCACAGAACCATCTATGTGGTCTGCTTGGACATGGGACTAACTTGCTTTCATCTCTAATGTTTTTCAAACCAGTAAACAAGTATCTTCTTTTCATAGTTCCTAGTTAGCAGGAAAGCTTCAGCTTCAACTTAAACATTGAAGAACCAGATGTTATCAGAAAGTCCATAGTAAAAAAGAGACACATGTCAACTTATGTTCTCTTTTGACTGAAATATTATGGTGCGGGCTTAATATTATAACTTGAACACTCAATGAGGCAAAGTTAAATTGTGCTTCAGTTTTTATACCCTTCCAAATTTCACAGCCCCCTCTGCCTAAAAAGAAAACCCATTGTACAGAAATGTATATTGTTGGAGGAAAGCGCATCAATGTGTATGTTGCTAAAGCTACAGGTAGTCCTTGACTTACAACAGTTCATTTGGTGACTGTTCAAAGTTACAGCAGCACTTTAAAAAGTGACATGACTATTTTTCACACTTACGACCGTTGTGGCATTGTCATGGTTACATGATCAAAATTCAGAGACTTGGCAACTAAATCATATTCATGACCGTTGCAGTATCTTGAGGTCATGAGATCACTTTTTGTGACCTTCTGACAAGCAAAGTCAATGGGGAAGCCAGATTCACTTAACCATCTGGTTACTAAATTAACAACTGAAGTGATTCATTTAACAAATGTAGCAAGGGGATCCTAAAATGGGGCAAAATTCATTTAACAAATGTCTCACTTAACAACAGAAATTTTGGGCCCAATTATGGTTGTAAGTCGAGGTCTATCTATAATTTAAAAATGCACATTAGAATGATTTTTTTTACAAAATATTAAACCACCCAATTTTATGTAGATGATGATTATTATTATTAAAGCTGATACGAAAATGGAAAAAACATAGATTAGGTTAAATGTCTATGGAGATTGTCAGTCATCCAGGTCATGGTTGTCCCAAAGGTGCTTTTTTCAGGAGGCAACTGGACTTTCTTGTTTTTTCTTTGAAGATGCTTCACTTCTCATCCAAGAAGCTTCTTCAACTCTGACTGGATGGTGGGCAATGGAGGGATAGATAGATCCAGCTGAAAAAAGTAGAAATATTAGAGAAAATGGGTATGGTTAATGGTCCCTGGATTGTCTTCACCTTCTAGAGAGGCAGAAACAGGAACTATTAGGTAGAGATGGAAACACAGAAATCAGAAATCAGAAGTAAGAAATGGAGCTTGCAAGAAGAAATGAAGAGAGTTAAAGAAAGGAAAAGGGTTCGTCACATTGCAAAGTAAAATTACCCATATGCCAATATGCAACAAGGAACACGGTGGCTTAGTGGCTTAGACGCTGAGCTTGTCGATCAGAAAGGTCAGCAGTTCAGCAGTTCGAATCCCTAGCACTGCGTAACGGAGTGAGCTCCCATCACTCGTCCCAGCTTCTGCCAACCTAGTAATTCGAAAGCATGTAAAAATGCAAGTAGAAAAATAGGGATCACTTTGGCGGGAAGGTAACAGTGTTCCATGTGCCTTTGGCATTTAGTCATGTCGGCCACATGACCGCAGAGACATCTTCAGACAGCACTGGCTCTTCAGCTTTGTAATAGAGATGAGCACCACCCCCTAGAGCTGGAAATGACTAGCATGCATATGCAAGGGGAACCTTTACCTTTACAATATGCAACAACTGCACAGATCTTTAGATTTACCTTAACCTTTAATTTCAAATGTTTTTAGGTTTTGTATCCTAGACTCCTAATGTTTGAAATACAGTTGATGTATCCAGGATCACTCAATACCGGCAAAATAAAATAAAAAAAAATGAAAAGGTTATTTCAAAGCAGGGAAACATAACTCACAGAAAATGAAAAATCAAAGTAATAAAAATGTAACCCATTAAAATTGTGCCGAGCATAATGATGCAGCAACATTATTCACACGACATATGCATGATCATAATATACTGAATTCAGTGAGAGCGGGTTTCTTCCCACTTCATGTACAAAGGCTGCAAATCATGGTGCTGAGGGACCTTTGTCAACAAAATGCCATGATGGGGGAAGAGGGGACAGTGGAAGGAGGAGGATTGGATTCAGTGAAAAATGCCTTTTACTCTGTGTAACCCTGATGATCAAGCCAGGGATAACCCTATCTGCAACACCATGAACAATGGATGAGATCACAGAAGCCCTGATTGGGGGACTAGAAAGCTAAACAGAGGAATGAAGGAACTTCTCAGTCAAGTCAAAAGATACATCTGGACCCCTGAGGGGTCTCTGAAAATGGGGGTGGGTTTCAAAAAGTTTTGTTACCGGTTCAGTGTGACTAAGCATTTTGCGCATGTGCATCGCTTGCAACTTCTCTTCTGCTGCAAGCCCTGTGTGTAAAACAGCTGACGTGCGGCAATTGGCTCTGCTGCGCAAAGCAGCTGAGGTTGAAAAGCAGGAAATAAAGGTCAATATAGAGCCGCGGCAGGTGGGAGGGCCCAGCAGCTGATAGTTGGAACAAACCGATTCACTCACAGATGGTTCTCAGAGCTACTGGTTTGGCTAAACCAGGCCAAACCGGTAGAATGCCGCTACTGTCTGAAAAGAACGCTATAATTTGGGATGCTTTGAGAAATTGTCATTTACCCATGGAAAAGTTGTCATAATTTCTTTTTTCTTCTTAAATTAAAATGCCAGTGGCTTTTCCACAAGAGCCATATTTCACTTCATCATTCAACTTCTGCAAAGTCAAAAGAACTTTAAACAGTGTACTCTAGATCTCCCACCTCCATTTCTTTCCTACACACACACACACACACACACACACAGAGAGAGAGAGAGAGAGAGAGAGAGAGAGAGAGAGAATTCCTGTCTATCCTGGAAATGAGTTTCAGATGGCAGAGGTAAAGTTGGCAAGTTCCTAAAATGCAGACCCCCCACCCCCAAGCTCAAGTAGATAAATGCTTTCTGGTGCATATCACATAACGCTGCCGTAAATTGTGAGTTAATGGACAGAAGGACTTGGTTACTCGGGGGCCTCAGGAGAAGATCAAATGTAGAGTAGCAAGACCACACTTTTAGAAAAATGTGAAGACTCTTCTCTTTTTTCCACAGGGCAAAAAAGCTGGGAGTAGATGTGAACAGATTGAAAAGAAGGAGTACCTACAATGAAAATTGTATGGGAGAATGACCAAAGGAGTAACCAGCAGACAGCCAGACTCATAGCTCACACGTCCCTTGTCCATCTGCACATTTGTTGAAAATAACTTGCCCATCCCCTTTCCTTCCTTCCTTCCTTCCTTCCTTCCTTCCTTCCTTCCTTCCTTCCTTCCTTCCTTCCTTCCTTCCTTCCCGCCTGCCCTTCTGCCTGCCTCCCTCCTCATAGGTTGAGTGTTTTAGGACACAGGAGTAAATGGGTTGCTGGTCTGCTCCAACTGGACTCGGATGTCCAATGGGATTCAGTATGTGGCTACGTTGACCTCCTGCCTGACCGCTAGAGTTCGGTCCTAGGACATCCTCCAGCTTTCCACTTCCCTTTCCTCTCTGAACTCTTTTCTTAACAAGTCATCCCTGCCCTTCTTCTGATGTCGTTCCAGATTTTTACAGTGTTCCAAGAAGCAGCACAGTTTCTGCTGTCAGTTTCACTTAGAGTGGGGGCTGGGAAGGCATTTCCAGTTTCAGCAGGTAGGTTTTGGTAGGGCAGCAGGAGATGCTGTTGAGCCCTGATTTAGTAGCTTTGGCAGGGAGAACCACCGCTGCTTGATGGGGGTTGCCCCTGAAGTTTAAAAGCTGCTTCCACAGTTTTGTTGAACCAGACAAGATTCTGTCAACAGCGCGCCAGTCGGAGAGTCATTAATACGAACACACTGCAGAATGTTACCGTGGTGTTGCGCCCTTCCTGGCAGTTGGAGTTGCAAACTAATTAATTCCTGTGATCTGAGCCATTCCCTTGTATTCATAGTACCAGCGTGTGTGATGCTGGCCCTGTCGTAGATGATGTGTTCTCTCCGGGGAGCCTATCAGCATGCCGTGAGGGGTTTCAAAAGTTTTCCTGGATGGCATTTATTTCACTCCCGTTCTTTCCAGGTTTTCAACAGCCTTGCAAACGTACTCAAACGCTTTGTGAATTGTTTATGTCTGCGGTGGTGGAGGGGAGGGACATGGGTAGGTATTTGCTAAAGTCATCAAATTACTCCCAAATTACTCCCCGTGGTGGAAGCGTTTATCTCCCATCATCAAATGGAAACAAGCTTGAGAAGTTGAGCCCTAACAAAGGCAGGGAGAAAACTTGGCTCCTTGCATCCTCTAAATAAGGCTTGGGGTTCCCCTGAGACTGTGTCCCTGAGGTCCTTTTAAAAGTTGCTGCCAAAATTTAATGTCCAACACGATAAAAGAGAGGGAAATATTACATCCATGAGGAGTACTATATGATGGTATTTAGTTAATGACATTAAAATGTTAAAATAAAATCAATCCAATATAATCATTATCTTGATACAGGACCAACTTTTTAGGGGGGAGGGGAATCTTAGCTTTGCTTTTTTTTAAAAAAAAAAAAAACCAAATTGCTATGTAGTATTCCCCAAAATGGTCCATAGCTTAGATTTCACTTTAATACAAGACAAAGCTTACTGACAGATAAATCTCTGTAATAATGAAAATAAAATCTAGCTCTGGAAATTGTAGAGTCCATATCTTCTGGAAGATTTTAAGGAAAGACTTGATTCGATTCTCTTTGTGATCCTTTGTAAACCAACAATTAATTCTGTGATTCTAGTTCAGGGTTTGTTATCTGGATTCTTGGCTTGGGGTTTCTGTTTGGGATTTCTGAATGGAAACCAGAGTAGGAAATGGGGTTCACATTGAGGGTAGTACTGGTGCAATTTATTAAAACTGTCTAGCCATTCATATATATATATATATAAATTATCTGGAAGCCTGCACTCACAAACAAAAAAATCTCCACACCACAAGCCAAGCAAACACCTGGGCACAAACAGACCACCCCCCCCGATACCTCCAGCTCAAACACACCCCAACCAGGCACCCAGATGAAACCTAGCTTCCTAATAAATGATAGCCGTCCATTTATTCAGAGCCAAGCCGCACTAAAAGCCTCCAATACAGGAAACACAATGCTGCCAGCCAATCAAGACAAAAAAATGCTACAAAACAGAGAGAAGATATTAGAAACACCAATCAAATAGAACACAGCAAACTCCAAGACCAATAAACACAGACCAAGACTCCCAACCAATCAGGATGAAGAAAAAAACATTCTAACACAGTAGTAGGCTAGCACCAAATTTAAAACAGAAACGGCTCTGAAAGTCTGACTCACAGACGAACACAATACAGAAGCCTGATGATGGCAGATGAGATTCTGCTAAAATGTTGCTACAACTTTAAAAGCACAACTATAATGACGTGGGAAAATACCCAAAGCTGAATACCATACATACATACATACATACACACATACATACGTACGTACGTACGTGTGTGTGTGTGTGTGTGTGTGTGTGTGTGTGTGTGTGTGTGTTTTCAGAGTCTCAACATACTTTTTTCCCCTTAACTTCTGGATAAGGGACACTCCTTCACTCTCTCAGAACCTTTCTTAGAAGAAAAGCAATTTTGTAAATAGCTGGTAAAAGAGAGTCAAAAGCCTCATATTTTTTTCTGTGTTACCTAGAGAACAGAAGATGGACCGCAAATCAGAAAAAAGGGGTGTTTACATAAGAAAGAAGTCTGATGAATGGATAGATGTTGCTGATACATTTGATGATTTTCAGATGTCAGGAAAAGAGCGGTGTGTTTCAGAAGAGACGTGGGCAATTTTTCCTGAAGAAATTATGAAAATCAGTGTTACAAAGTAAATTATTCAATGGTCTGGCAAGTTGATCCACCATGACCCACCTTCATGTAAGCCTATTTCAATTCATGCAGGGTGACTATAAAGTCATGGTAACCGGAAATTCCATGACGATATTTTCAAAATGTAATGCTGACAAGCAGTGGTGAGATTCAATTTTTTTTTGCTACTGGTTCTGTGAGCGTGGTTTAGTGGGCCTGACAGGGGAAGGATACTGTAAAATCTCCAGTCAGAGGTGGGATCTGCCGGTTCTCCGAACTACTCAAAATTTTCGCTACCGGTTCTCCAGAACCGCTACTGATAAGCCACACCTTGCTTGGAAAAGGTTGTAATGGATTTTAGACTCATGCTTTTCCAACGCTGCTTCGAAGTATTGGGCCGACTCTAGTGAAATTTAATTGCATAATATATTGTTCCCCTTGAAACAAAGAAATGACTTTGAGTTGACATTCAAATTTCTACAGATTCAAACCAGTCTTTTAGTACTTTGAATTAATGTTCACCTTTAATTCCACCATGACCCCTGCATTTTGTTGGTATGAATTGTTCTGTGACCATCCCATTTCTACTAACGCGCTAAAACCCATTTGAGAAAGCTTCTGAAATTAGTACTACAACAACTTTTTTTCTTCTGCAGACTTGAAGTTTATTAATGAATCATCATACACATCTAGTTACTTTCCCAATCACTTCACTTTAGTTGGCTTAGCAGTGGTGCATAAGGGAAGAAAATTAAGTTAGGTACAGTACATGCCTCCAATAATAGTTTTATAAAGGCAGATTTGCTTAACATTTTCTTCTTGACAATAATTTCCTGAATTACTTTTACCCATTGCCATTAAAGTAACATATATGACTGATTATGAAAGAGCCTGAAGCAATTTTACATCTTCCTCAAATGCTCCATAGTGGAAATGCTAAATAATAACAAAATGGTAGCAGACATGGAACAACTTTAATATTTTAATCTGTTGGCAATTAGGAAAGGTTGTTCCTTCTGATGGCAATGTAATAATGTTTTATTATAAATTCTGTTTTCGAGCAATAAATGTTGCAAGGAATAGAAGATCATTTCCTTGAAACAATTGTCCTGGATTCTAGAAATACCGCATACATTCGACATTCTTAAATATGTCTTATTATTCTTTGCTAAGGATATTTATATGAGATAAATGAAATTTAGAAACCTATTGCGTACTATGTGAACTTTAATCATTCAGACAATTTCCTTAGGCAGTGCGCAGTGGGTAGAATGGTCAATAAAAGTGCAGTAATTTTATCTATATACATTCCAAATGTGTATTCAACATTCCACCTCATAATTTAAGGTATGCAGATTCTCTCCAAGTGTAACCTTTCATGGTACTCTGAAGAATACCATAATAGGAAAAGACTACTTGCCAGCATAAGTGTGGAAGGCACAACTAAATAAAGATGTCACAGAGGAAATGAGCTCAAACCAAGTAATACATTGCCAGTTTTTTACATGCAAAGTTGACATTTTTTTCCCCCCGGATATGCTTCATTTTGCTCTTATCCTTTGTTCTTACTTTGATTCTATCTCCCAATCATTCAGAGGTCTTTTAGAACTTTCCCTGCTCTTTGTGGCTTCTTCAACCATCTGAAGAAGCCACAAAGCTAAGGTGATATTCAGAAGGTTGATTCAGGCCCTCCTAAGATTTAAAGAAATGTTTAAGAACAACCTCTGATTTCAACAGATTTTTAAATGTTTTCTTTTAGAATTCACAATGCTGTTTTTCAGTGTGTACATCTATATTGATGTTGGATCTCTTTTTTTTATTGGTATGTCTATGGAGAGTCTCAGTCTTCCAGGTCATGATTGTTCCAAAGGCGCTTTTTCAAAAGGCAACTAGACTTACTTTGTTTTTCCTTGAAGACATTTCGCTTCGCACCCAAGAAGCTTCTTCAGTTCTTATTGGCATGTTGTCATCTGCCACTTTATCATTTATGTGGATGAATAAAAATGTCCACTTGTGATGTTATTAAGAAATGTGGTAGATACCTTTTACATTGTGTTTGTCATAGAACCGTGTTGATGAACATATGCCACGCGTGCCAGAAGAGGCACGCAGAGCCATTTCCCTGGCAGAGATCACTCAGAAGAACCCCACTGCGCATGCGCATGTGTATTGCTGCCCGAGAACTGATTGTCAGATATCTGGCGTGCATGCGCAGGGGGGAGGGTGGTGCGCAGAAGCAGCATGTGTACATGCACAGGAACACGCTGCATATGAGGAGATCACGTGCACATGCGCAGATGTGCTGCACATGAGGGGGAATTATGCGCGCATGCACAGACGTGCAGCATGTGAGGAGGGAATTGCGCACACAAGAGGGAATCGTGCACACATGTGCAAAAACATGTGGTGCATGGGGGGGTCACATGCGCATGCACAGGGGGTGGGGGGGCCAGCATGCATTGCCTTCTGGGTGCTGGCATGCAAGTGCATGCGCAATTATCAGCAATTATCAGATAATTATCGGCAGTCATCGGGAGCTGAAATAGGTTAGTCACCACTGTCATAGAACATTCAGAATGTAAATAATAGTTGGTTCTGGAAAAAAAAAGATTTATGGTATTAGATTACCCAGCAGATATGAGAAAAACACACAGAACAAATCAGCAGCTCTGAAGATCATTACAGAACAGAATAACAGAGTTGGAAGGGACCATGGAGGTCTTCTAGTCCAACCCCCTGCTCATACAGGACACCCAATGCCACTTTAGACAAATGGTTGTCCTATCTATTCTTATAAGAGATTGTGCCCCTCCCCCCAATCTCCACACAGCAATAACAGTGCAGAATTTTCTTCTCTTTCTCTTCACTATATTTGTTGGGCTGTTATCTTTTGGAGCTTCCTTGGTTGAATGGTAAGAAGAGCCACCAATGGCCAACTGTGATCTGTCCATTAAACAGGTCACTAATATAGCTATTCTTGTGTGTCCTAAATTAAGATTCTGTTGAGAAGAGGCTCATGAATGTTCTTTTGACACCTGCTGTTTCTATTTTGATGGATACATTTTGATTTATTTAACCTGAAACTGTGGGCAGGAGATTTAGAGTTGTAAGGCATTGATCTTGTCTTCTTCACTAATCAAGGCAATCAGAAATGGGACTGATTGGTTGAACAGTAAACACTATAAATGCCATTTTTTACGAGACAATCTGATACGTCCTGTATTAAAGGATGGGAATTGTTTACTCTGAAATATTTTTTTGGAATTGGTGTAGGTAATTCTGTTGAATCAAATTTACCAGTCTTATGTAACATCTTAATATGTAATGGGGCATTCAAATTTCCTTGAATAATAGCAACAGCACTTAGACTTATATACCACTTCACAGTGTTTTACAGCCCTCTCTAACTGGTTTATAGGGTCAGCATATTGCCCCCAAGAATTTGGGTTCTCATTTTACCCACCTCAGAAAGATGGAAGGCTGAGTTAACCTTGAGCCTGGTGAGATTGGAACTGCCAAATTGTAGGCAGCAGTCAGTCAGAAGAAGTAGCCTGCACTCTAACCACTGCGCCACCTCAGCTCTAATCCTGTTTATTTCCATCTTTTCTGTTATATTCGAAGGGTTGGGCTCACAAAGATGAGAGACTCCGGTTCAGTAACTCTTTATTTATCAGTCAATTCAGCTCTAGAGAATAAGCAGCCGCGGCAGCTCTTTTTATAGAGCTCGCCGGGTTTTTAGCGGCCAATGACTTCGCTTCGAGTCTCCCACTCTTGGTATTGACCAATCGCGGCGGACTCTTAGCGAGCCAATCACAGGCGCCCCGGTTGTCCAATCAGGTAGCGGTTAATTGAACCAATAGGAACGCAGGGTTTCAAGTCTCTCGATATGGAACGTTTTCCTTTCTAGATTTTGGTCTGAAGCCTGTAGGTTTGTCTTCTTATTTTCTCAGTGCAGTATGATTTAAAGAAAAGTAGCACCCATTCCTTTTTGCAGTAATGTAAATACTATCTTGATGGGCAGGTCACATCTTCTGCTCCTTACAACTATTTATCATCTGCATGAAGCCATAAGAATCCAGGGATTCAGAGTGCAGTGCCAATAGAATATGCAGCTCCCTTGCCTTGCCACTAATTCAGAAAGTATATCAATACTGTTGATTAGTTAAGAAACTAGTTGAGAGTTATGCGTAAACCCTTTTCTGGATAGGGTTTTAGTCCCCGTAAAGGACATCTTTCTTTTCTTTCTTTCTTTCTTTCTTTCTTTCTTTCTTTCTTTCTTTCTTTCTTTCTTTCTTTCTTTCTTTC
>NW_020769418.1:1251928-1311632 GCF_900518735.1 Pseudonaja textilis | reverse complement strand
TTCTTTCTTTCTTTCTTTCTTTCTTTCTTTCTTTCTTTCTTTCTTTCGATGGTTCTCTACCAAACTTAGATCTTGCTAATGAGAAGATGATTATAATTCAAAGTAATACCAATAGAAGAGAATAACTGTAGCTCAGAGTTGAACTCTGGGCTCCTTGGTGCATTCTGACCTTGCCTTTTGCAGATGTTTCATTTACCTAGTTGGGTAATGAAATGTCTGCAAGAAAACAACCAAACTCAGAGACCACCAAAGACGTCACAATTCAAAGTGATTTCATTCCTGCTCCTTTCTCTGGGTGATGCAGATATTTTCAGCATTACAGATGTTTGGTGATCATCCGATTACATTATGCAACTGGGATGCTCGTGAAGTAATATAGGATAATACCCATGTATAATACACTCCCTGTTACTTAATTATTTTTGAAATTGTAAAAAAAATATTGTATGGCTCAAAGTGATAGCACTCTATTCCATTCATTTCTAAAACTCCGTGCATCTCCTTTGTTTAATTTCTTTTAAATACTGCCCCACAAAGGGGGGTCATGGACACCAGTAGAGGTCTGTGTTTCCTGGAGGAAGAAATGTGACTTTTGAAAGATGTTTCAACAGATTCTTTGCAACTATCATTCATTTTTTCCCATAACTCAACACAATCACACAGTTTTTACCTTTAAAAAGCTTCGTTTTGTATATCCCATAGCCATATTTTGCTTCAGAAAATAAAGCCCAATGTGCATTATTCTCACCATCTAGGGTCAATGAAAACCTAGGAGACTGCAAAATAAATGAATCGCAGGGAGCCTCTGTTCATTGTGTGACCCATCATTTGGGCACATTCATTTTACAAAAACCAATCTCTCTATACTAACTTCTGATTTCTACAGCACACCTGCACGCAGAGTCAACATCTGTGCAGCAGGCATCTAAGCTTGCCCTGAACAGCCTTGATTGTTTAAAGACCAGTGGACAATGGCATTAGTCTAAACTTTCCTTGGGTGACAGGCTGGGCTGGAGGCATATTTTGAACAGTGTTTTGCTGCGGCAAACTTTATTTCCATCTTGTCACAACAAGAAGATAATAGTAAACCCTAGAGGTCTTCAGAAATAGAAAAAGAAAAAAAGGTTGGGAAAAATTATAAGATGCTGGCTTTGGTTTGATGGCAGGTAACTTTGACAATCTCAAATCTCCCTTAATTATTGGTGCAATCAGAAGGGTTTACAATGGGAAGTCGAAAAGTCAGATGATAGCCACAATTGCACAATCAACACCTTGCCCTTAATGTGTGTCACGGAAACCCCTCCTTGCAAACATCTCTTTTTTGAAAGTATTCATTTATCTTTTTATACTGCAGCTTTTGGCATAGCCGGCCACCAGCTCTTAAGTCTCTGATCAACCAAACAGTTTTAGGATGGTATCTCTTTTAAAACAGCTTTTCCTTTTCCTTCTTTCCTCTGTGAACTTTCCCTCATCTGTAAACCAAGGAATTCCTAGATCAACCACAAAAATGAGACAAGAGAAAGAATAATTAGTTATAATCAATATGGCATGTAAGTTGTGGATCCCAGTTCCCAGTGTGGCCCAAGTCAGTTTATTTCACCTCCAATTATTATTTTAAATCTGCATAAATGTTAGGAATGGCCAACATAGGAACAATCCAATCTTTGGTAGTAGAGCTGCAAATGAAATCTGCCACTGATTTCTGTAGGAGTAAACCGGTATCATGTGTCAAAATACTTCATCACAGGGCAGGCAGCCATGAATGGAAGCTGTGAATTCATTTAATAAATATACAAATAACCCCCAACTTGCAACTGTTTGTTTATCTATCTTTCAACGTTGCGACACGGCAAAAGGTGATTTAAAACCTGTCCTCCAATTATGACAGCCTTCCCACAGTCACACAATCAAAATCAGAGGATGCTGAGAAGGGAGAAAGGAAATCCTATTTGCAAGTTTATAAAGGAGTAAAAATGATCTGGAGAAAAGTGGAAGATTTAAAGAGCTAGTGGTTAAGAAAACAGTGCCACAAATACAGGAATAGGAACCTAGAAAAAGAAAGTATGGATTTAGAGAATAGAAATAGTTCTTAACTTGTAAAGATAGTAGACTAAGATAGGGAGGAGAATAGAAGCAAGTACAGAAGTAGCACTGTTTAGAAGTAAGGAAACGGGGAGCTTAATTTTGTACAATAAAACAGTTTTTGTGTGGCAAAATGAAATGCAGTCTTGGAATGAAATGTAAAGAAAAATCATTACAATTGCTCTTTGGCAACATAGCAGAAACACTTACTTGTAAAGGACGAGTCTATAAAAAGAAATAAATCTGGAAAAGTAATGTAAAATAAACCACAGGCAGGGTGTTTGCATTTCATACAATACTGCATACTTTAAGGGTAGTTACATTACCATTTTTAAAAGTATGCTTTGGGAAAGCTGATGCCTAAAAGGCATGAAACAGGGAAATTAGGGATAAAAAGAATACAAGGGGAAATTAACATTTAAGCAGGTACATAAGGGAAATGTTCAGAAATATGTAGATGAGGAAAAGCCCCATTTTAGAAAGCAATACAATAAATAAATGAATCTGGGTTTCCTAGCTTAAAAAATAATCCCACTGTGACACAGAATAATACCTCAAAACCTCAAACGCTGATCTGAATGTTACTACTTTTCAGGGTTGATTGTCCTTGTAATATTATACAAAATAAATGAAAATCAATACAATGTTTTCAAAGTTATAGAAATGGTTCGGAAGCACAGTATGTCTCGATATAAACCAAGAGGGAAAAATACCTTTGTAAAAGGCACCAGCCACCAGTACTTTAGACATTAAAGTCCACATTCTTCTCACTTTCTGAGCAGTATTGCTTTTTAAAAAATGATTCCTGCTTACCAAAAGGAAATGATAAACATGGAAAGGCCAAACATCTTTCTGAAGCATGACGGGGGCAAAATTAATGCCGTATACCCATAATCTCTTTGCTGACCAGAACATTGCCTGTGCAAAACATGACATGAAGTCAGTTCAAACTGCAGGTGAATCCAAAATGTTCACTTCTTAAATATACCATCCTTATCCTAAATGGAATATAATACAGGGAATTAAAATTCATTGCACACTTGATAGTATTTTTTTTTCCAGGTTGTAACTAAAGTATGCATTCTCATACCAGGTATTTTATGATGGATTATCGCTTAAATTTTCACTTTTTGAGGAAAAAAAAAGATCCAACTCAATTTTAATCTCCATATAGAATTTTTAAAAAATGATTTTTTTTTTAAATTTAGACTTCTGAATCTATTTGGATTAAATCTCCAGCTAAGATTATTGCACACAATTAATGCATCTGAATTGTTCAGATTAATCGATCTGAGTCAAGGTATTGAATTATTTGTACAGATCGAGAAACTATTTGGCATGATAGCCATCACCATTATTACGTTTGCAAAGAGAGTAGTAGAAGGTTTTTCCCTGATGCTCTGTTCATAAATTGAAAGACTGCTGAAAAAAAAAAAAAAAAAGCCTATAAAATCATCCTGGTTACATATTGACCCATTTAGCAACTGTCACGACTTACAGCTAATTCCAGGCTCAATTACAGTCATAGGTCAAGGACAACCTGTAGGGGGAAATACCTGGCATCTGTTAACTGCAGCTTCTCCTGACGGTTTGTTTTTAGCCTATTTTCCATTTGCTTTGAAGATGAAGATTTACTTTGAAGAAGTAAAAGAAGGTAGGATATAAAGTAGTTTTATTTTATGCATTATGTTGTACAAGGGACTGCCCCCCCCACCAAAAGAGCATTTGGAAACTGGTGCAGAAAGTGCCTTGTGGTTTGTAAATGGTGCAAGATATACAGCATGCATAACACCACTTCTGTGTGAGCTGTGTTGGTTACTAATATGTTTATAGGCACAACTCATGGTGCTACTTATCATCTTCAAAGCCCTACATCAGAGGTGTTATTCAGCAGGTTCTGATCACTTCTGGAGAACCGGTAGCGGAAATACAACCTCTGACTGGCCCTGTCCCCATTTATTCTCTACCTCCCGAGTCCCAGCTGATCTGCTGGGTCTTCTTTTGTTGCCCTGAACAGGAGAACAGAACTGGAAAGCAGGTTAGTGGGGTTCGGAGGGAATGGAGATTTTGCAGTAACCTTCCCCCTGGAGTCCCTCATCAAAAGACATGAATTTTATCAGCGTGACCAAAAAGAAGGCGAGAGAATCGGAGATTTCATTGCAATGCTGAGGGACATTGCTGGAGCGTGTGAATTCCTAAATATGGATGAAGCCATGAGAGACTGAGTGGTCCTGGGGCTGAGGGATCTTACACTATAGGGCCAATTATTAACAAAACCCAAAATAATGCTCCAAGAAGCAATAGAAGAAGCTACCGTGGCAGAAGCCACGCAGAAATTGGTGGCTGCCATACAGAAAATGAACAAAGCGCCAACAGAAACCCCCAAAAACACCACCACAACCCACCACAAGAACATTGAGTCCCCATCGGAAGACAATGAGGAAGAAGGAGTAAATCAACTCCATTCAGAACAGGGCAGATGAGACTGGAACGGAAAAAGGAAGGAATTTCGTTGTGCCGGTTGGGAGGCGAACCATCCACGTTCCAAGTGCCGTTTCCTAGATGCGATCTGCAAACATTGTGAAAGGCGGGGACACATTGCTAGGCCATGCCAAGCAAGGAAAAACTACGGCCCTAAACAAAGAGGAAACACACACACACACACACAAGAGAGGGAGAAACAAACAGGTAGCTGTTGGAATCAAGACAACAGAAACAGGAGAGGGAAAGAGACAAGCAATGGAAGAGATGAAACACACCAAATGGTAACCATTGGACACTCCATCACAACAAACGCAGGAAAGTATATGTCCAGGTCACCATAGAAGGCCAGCCGTGCCAGATGGAAGAGGACTTAGGCTCATACTTATCAATGGTATCACAGGACACCATAAAAAGACTGATATCAGACATAAGCCAGGAAGGACTCGAAAGACAAACACTAATACTGAAAGACTACAAGGGAAACAAAATTCCTGTAGTAGGTACTGGACAATTCAAAGTAAAATTTAAAAAATACACCAGAATCCTTCCACTAAGCATAGTCGACTAAAATCAACCCAGCCTATTGGGACTCGAATGGTTTGCACCATTAGGAATCGAAGTCACAGGGATAAACAGCATCACTGAGGCAGAGTGGGAAGAGGACCTGATGGAAGAATTCCGGGATGTGTTCGATGGAGAACTGGGCAAGTACCGAGGGTCCCCAATTTCTTTTACTCTAAACCCAAACATAGCCCCTATAAGATTAAAGGCAAGGCGGGTTCTTTTTGTGCTAAAACCAAAAATTGATGAACAGTTGGATAAGATCATCGCACAAGGGGTTTTAGAACCAATTGACCACACAAAGTGGGAAACCCCAAGTGTTACACTAATTAAACCAGATGGGTCGGTGCGTATCTGCGGTAACTACAAAGTAACCCTTAACAACATGCTCCAACAAAGCGCATACCCGGTTTCAGTGGTACAGTATCTATTACATTTCCTGGGGGGGGGGGGGAAATCTTCACTAAACTAGACCTCGCACAGGCGTACCAACAGTTTCCCATTGACCCTGAAACAGCAGAAGCCCGGACAATGGTGACGCACAGGGGGGCATTCAAATGCAACAGACTACAATTTGGCATCAGCATCACCCCAGGGGTGTTCCAGAGCTTAATGGAATGCCTATTGCAAGGGATAAAAGGGGTGGTACCATACTTTGACGATGTCCTAGTATCAGCCAAGGACAAAGAACAACTGTGAGACTGCCTAAGAGAAGTCTTAAGCATATTCAAGGAGGTGGGACTAAAAGTAAAGAAGGAGAAGTGCCAATTAGCCGCTGGCAAAGTTGAATTCCTAGGATATCTGGTAGTCAGTGAAGGGATCCACCCCACAGAAAATAAAATCAGAGCAATCAAAGAAGCTCCCAGACTTACAAATAAAACTGATCTGCAAGCTTTCTTAGGACTCATTAACTTTTATAATATATTCCTACTACAGAAAGCAACCATTGCGGAACCACTACACAGATTGCTTGACAAGAAAGCAACCTGGGCCTGGGGGCAACGGGAAGAAATGGCATTCCAGGAAATAAAAAACTTGATTACATCAGATCACATACTAATACAATACAGCGAAACACTTCCAATAACACTAACCTGCGATGCATCACCTTTCGGCATCGGCGCTATACTCAGCCACGTATTACCAGATGGGAATGAAGCACCCATAGCATTCTATTCAAAGACTCTGTCAAAGCTGGAGCAAAACTACAGCCAACTAGACAAAGAGGCATTGGCCGCTGTCACCGGAATAAAATGTTTTAACGAATATATCTACAGAAGAACTTCACACTTGTCACAGACCACAAGCCACTCCTGGGTATCTTCACAGGAAACAAAGCTACACCTAACATACTGTCACCACGAATGACGCGGTGGTCGGAATTCTTGGATGCCTATAACTACAATTTAACCTACTGACCCGGAAAGGGTATAAATCATGCTGACACGCTTAGCCATTGCCCTCTATCTGACATAGAAGATGACCCAGGACCAACCACATCAACCCTTCAAATAGAGACATTAGAAAACCTACCCATAACGGCAGCAGACATCGCTAGGGAAACAGCTAGAGACAAAACCCTGGTGCAGATTTTAAATTGGATAGGAAAAGGATGGCCAGAAACAGAGAGCGACGAGACCGCCAAACCGTTCCAGAATAGACAAACAGAACTCTCAATGCTGAAGGGGTGCATACTATGGAGGGATCGGGTGGCCATACCAGAAGTTTTAAGGAAACGCATACTAGAATTGTTACATGAGGGACACCTGGGTATTATAAAAATGAAATCCCTGGCAAGGAGTTATGATGTATGGTGGCCAGGGATAGATAAAGAAATAGGGGACTGGGTGGAAACACATAAACGCTGCCAGGGAAATGGGAAATGAATGGGAAACACCAAGTGGACCATGGTCAAGACTACACATTGATTTTGTAGGCCCAACCAAAGGACACACATTTTTAATAGTCGTAGACGCTTACTCCAAATGGCTAGAGGTAAGCATCATGCACCCCACCACAACAAAAACTGTCATTAGACAGCTCAGGAAACTTTTGGCAACACATGGATTTCCGGATCTAATTGTATCCAACAACGGGCCACAATTCACAGCAACAACATTCGAGGGGTTTCTAGCACAACATGGGATAAGGCATGCACTGAAAGCACCAGGACACCTAGCCACGAATGGATGGGCGGGATGCATGGTATGTTACATGAAGGAAACATTACAAAAGATGGGGCCTAGGGACACACAAGAAAAGATAGATAAGCTACTAAGCATTCAGCACATGACACCCAGTGCCACAACAAATAGAAGTCCAGCAGAGTTACTAATGGGGAGGAAACTAAGATCACACCTAGACAGACTACACCCCACATATAGCCCAGAAAAACCAGCAGACCCCTCCAGTAATTGCCGCACATTTCAAACAGGTGACCCAATATATGAAAAAAAATCTCACAGGGGAACCATTGTGGATACCGGCAAAAGTGATCCAGATAACCGGGCCCCATTCATACAGGGTAGATACCAAGGAAGGGAGGAGCTGGAAGAGGCACATAGACCAACTCAGATCTAGAGCCACGAAGGGAGACCCAAAAAGATCCACGGAAGAGGGGGAGGAGACCCTTCAAACAAATGAAACAAACCCAGGGAAGAAGGGGGAGGCCCCTCAAAAATGACCATAGAGGAGGGGGGAGACCCCTCAAACAGACAAAACACAAGTAGAAAGGGAGGGGGAGACTTCCACGAATGAGAGAAATAACAGAATAAACCCTGACAACTAGGCAACAACCATTACTAACACTAGCCCTGGTCAGGAAATGCAAACATGTACCTGAGACCAGGGAAGAAGGCAGGTCGGGGAGACAGGAACAGGTCCAGAAGGATAGCTGAAAAGCAGCCTCTGGCGGGAGCGGCCAAACCGACTCAACCAGCCACGAAATTCCTGGTGGGAGTGGAATGGCCGACTCAACCTTCCAGAAGGTTCCAAGAAGGTGGAAGGGAGGAACAACAGATCCCTCCGAACAGTCCAGAGGCCAACCCACGACTGAGTTGCGCAGGTCCAGTAGAACCCATAAAAGCCCCACCTACCTACGTGATTATGTACGGTAGGCGAGGCTCAGATTGGTTGGACCAGACCAGGTGGGGAGGGGTGTTATGTGTTAACATACTTACCTGCAATTGGTCAGTCTGCAGCGGCAAGAAATTTGAAGAGCCATCACTGGCCACAGCCGCGAGCAGCCCGACTATAAAAAGGGCTGCCGCAGTTTCTTCGGGGCTCAGTCCTAGAAGGAAATAAAACAATAGAAAATCATGCTGATGTCCTGAGTTTCATTCCCCGACTTAACAGAACCAGCATTGTAAATTTATTCAGGATTTATAAAGCTGGAAGAGAAAATACAGGTGCTTCCCCACACCCCCACGAACATTAATTGAAATCTAGTTTTTTTCTCTAACCATTGTGAAAGGAATACACAAATACTCATAATTACACAGTCTTTAGTCAAGAAAGCTAAATGTCATTACCCTGGATTTTGCAGGCCATGTGATAACAAATGTAACATGATGGTGCAGCAAAAAACATGGATTTATGCATTCATCTTTGCAGAATCTCAAACAGGCTCAAAAATGTGTTACTACACTCTGAATAAAATGGAAAATAGAATACATTTGGTGAAAAAGAGTTAAGCCATAAAAAAAAAATCTTCTAAGGAACAAAGCCATCCAAGGTAAGCCGCTAAACAACTGAAGAAAACCCAGGGAGTTCATTAAAGGCATTTAAATTAAGAAAGATAACTAGCCAGTTTGAGAATGCAATTTAAAGGAAGTATCTCCTCAATTTGCATAATTTAAGTATACATAATGTGATACTTGGAGCAATGGCTGATTGGCACCTAAATTATAAGGTATTATTACATTCTTTCCCTCCTTCCCTTTTTCTCATTTCTAAAATTCAACACCCCCCTCAAAAAATAATAATAAATACAAGGACAGATAAAGTAGGAAACTCCTGTTCCCAAGGAGCCATCTCAAGAGCAACAGACAATATGCAGTTGCCTACAAGGAAGCAGAGTCTTCCCCAGTCAGAGCCAGAGATTCATTCATAGGGATCTGCTTTCGATATTTGGGGTTGGATTAGGCCTTTCTGATTAACACCCAAGAGCCACCTGCATTTCAATATGGGGGGAGGGGAAGGAAAAATGAATGCCACCACATAGAGAATAGCAACTTTGGATGAAGACAGTCACAGCTGCCTTCCTTCCCCCCCCCCCCCCCCCCCCCCAGTGAATGAAAGGACTTCTGCTCAGTGATCACATGTGGTGTCAAAGCCAGAGTTTCTCTTCTATTGTAACATGCAGACTGAATAACTATTGCCAGAGTGTTCGGGCTCCCAGGCAGCTGCGCACACTCTAAGGGACTATTTGCTTCTTCCTGTTTGCATTCCTCAGCTCAAGAGAATGAGGTTTCTTTTCCAAATCAGCTTCTGTGGCTGGGCCTGGCTTTTCCCTGATCCCTCTAATTGTCTTCCAAAATCCTGTTTCCAGGTGTGGGGTCCCCAGTTCCTTCCTTTCAGGAGGTGCATGGACAAGGACCGAGAAGTCCAAACAACCTCGGCGTTTCTCCATGTTGTTCTGCTTCAATCAGCACTGGATTTGAAACACAAAGGAGCCCTTGACAAAGCTAAGCAAGCTGTACCACATTCTCTTGTTAGGTTCCTCCAGTAGCCAGCCTCTGCCTGTTATTTTAAGGCAAAGATAAGCTTTGTCTGAACTGCTGTGAGTTTGGAGAGCAAGATCACTACCTAATGATGATGTTAGCTGAGCTGTAACCAGAGCCCACTGCAAGAAGAATGCAAGGCAAAGAATGGACTTGCTAGGTCGCACCAAGATGAGAGTAAGAGATCTGGCTGTTTATGTTTGCAACTAATTATGAAAATAACAGTCATCTTTTTTTCTGACATCATCATAATGGTTTCATATTTCTTTGCACAATAGGCGCACAAGGTCTTATCAATGTCAAAATGAGCATTGTGACATCACAGAATCTGCCTATTTGGGTAGTGCAATGCAACACCGAAAATGTGGAATGTCACCACAATACACATTTTGTCATTTGCTCTCTCATCTGTCCACCCACAGTGTACAGAACTGTTCCCCAATTCAGCACATTTGAGATATACTAGGACAGGGTTGTCAAACTTGTGTCGTCACATTATCGTCACGTGTCATATCTCAACTTCCCCCCACTTCGCTAAACTGGGGGTGGGCATGGCCAGCACGTGGCATAACTGGCCCACAGGCCATGAGTTTGACACCTCTGTAGTAGGTCTATAATCCACCGAAGTCCTAGGTAGCAAAATTTTGGGGATTTTACAGTGAGGATCCCAGTGTATCTTGAGAAGGGCAGGGGAATGACACCAGCTTTTAGATACAGAGATTTACTATTGGACAAAAAAATGGAGCCAGTGGAACTAGAGGCAAAGTATTGGGTTGGATAAGACTTAAACTGTGCAACAATCAATCTGATTGCAGCTTAGAAGAGGCAGAGGAGGAGGAGGAGGAGGAGGAGGAGGAGGAGGAGGAGGAGGAGGAGGAGGAGGACCATCATAGAATATTGAGTGTCTGGAGGAGATAGTGGAATATTCTGAAGGAAGGAGGGCAGGGATAGGTGGCTGGCTTACATATTATATGAGAGTGCAAAGTTAAAAGAATACCTTCATTTTTTTTGCCAGAGGATCCTCTTCTCATCACTAATTGGCTTGTCCTCTCTGAATCTATCATATATTTTAAACTCACTATATTCAAACAGAATTTCACATTTTACTTCTAGGGTTTTCTAAGTACCAAAACAAAATGAAGTAGAAGTAGTTTTTGCTTGGCACTAATGGATCAATGCACACGTTTCAGGAATTCTGTAGATTCCAAACAATCTTTTCCTCATTCTTGGCACATTTTCAAACTCTGCCAAACCCAGTTCTGTTATCCAAGACTCTCTTCCCACCCCCCCAACAAAAGTCTGTTTGTGGGAAGATACTGAATCCAGATAATCTGCTTCCTTTCTTCTTCTTTCAAAGTCCTTTCTTCTTCCTTTTCTTATTCTACTGTAAGGCTCAGTAGTTGTGTTATGTGTTTACTCAGGTACAAACTCCACAACGCATCCAAGAATCAAATTCTTAGAAACCTCTTGTGAAAGGTGCTCAAAAGCCATTTTTCCCTCTGCAAGAAACTCTTCTAGTGGGTTCATTTTCTAGCTGAAAAATGAAGACACCTGATTGCTGTCTGTACTGAAATTAAAATTATACCATTTGCCCCCATCTTCCGCAAGCGCCCTATCAGATACACAAGGAAAAAATGCAACCAAACTGGTGATCAAATTCCACTGGCAGCACAATACATGCTCTCAGCCCTGAAGTTTTGATCACACAAAGAAGTCTCTTGAGTTCCTGTGGAGATCCAGTTACAATTCGTGAAGCTTCTAGTTTCAGCTGATGGTTGGGGGAAAATGGATGACCTACAGAGGCTTATTCTAGTCTATATATGACTATCAGAGAAGATAGTTGGGCTAACTCTGAAGTTCTATGAAAGTCCCTTTATCAGAAGTACATTGAAGGTGGAGCATTGTTGCGTGAAACATTTTACCCACACATTTTACCCATATTGGGGGGGGGGGAGAGAAATTAGAAAACTTGATGACATGTCACTTCTTTGTGACATTCTGTGACTCTCAGCAGACATTCTCCTCCAATCGGAACATGAAGAATACGGTGCAGGATTTTTAAAATTTTATTTTCAGGACAGGAGGATGTGCATATGTGTCAACGCACTGTTTGAAAATTGGAGATAAGAGTAGACAAATGCAACCACAGTAAAATGTGGTTTGTTTAAGGAGATGGTAATTAAAATGGAACGGAATACATGTCAAATAATCAGCAACATTTCATACCTGCTATTTTATTAGGCTGTATCTCATTCAAGCCTTCAGGGTGACTTACATAATATCCCTCCTCCAATACAACCCCTCCCCCCAAACAGTCTGGTGTAATAAATTAGTTGAGAGGCAACCGGTCCAAAATCATGCTGTTGGTTTCCATTGCTTGAAGTGAACTTGTACCTGATTCTAATCCAACATATTAAGCAATGTCCACACTATTTCACTTAGATAAATGTGTTGGCCTCAATCACTAGTGACTTCATGGTAATTCTTACATAGTTTTTTTAATAGCAATATGGGGGTAGTTTGTTGGTGCTGTCTTTTGGGAGGTAAGGTTTTTCTTTGTACATCTCTGTCTAGTTTACAGCCTTGGCGGTCTCCCATCCTAATCCTAACCAAAGCTTTTTGCCATGAATAAGTTTCAGTTTTTTGCAATCAATCAAGATCAGTTCTGTGCTGCCAATCTCACCAAACCTATTTATTTTTATGTATCATCATCATCAATTTTATTAGGGTCATGGCCTGGCAAGGAAAAACATTAAAACAATAATAATAGTAAAAAATAAAATGAAAGATGGAATAACATATTGTGATTGGTGATGGATTAACAGTAGAAAGTTAAAGTTTGCCTAATTTTACATACAGCCTAGCAGAATTTTGCCATATTCAGAGAAACTATGTCATACTGATCTAATAATAGTACAGGTGAAACTCAAAAAATTAGAATATCATGCAGAAGTTCATTTATGTCAGTAATGCAGCTTAAAAAGTGAAACTAATATATGAGATAGACTCATTACAATGCAAAGCAAGATAGTTCAAGCCGTAATTTGCCATAATTGCGATGATTATGGCGTACAGCTCATGAAAACCCCAAATCCACAATCTCAGAAAATTAGAATATTGTGAAAAGATTCAATATTCTAGGCTCAAAGTGTCCCACTCTAATCAGCTACTTAAGCCATAACACCTGCAAAGGGTTCCTGAGCCTTTAAATGGGCTCTCAGTCTGGTTCAGTAGGAATCACAGTCATGGGAAAGACTGCTGAGCTGACAGTTGTGCAGAAAACCATCATTGACACCCTCCATAAGGAGGGAAAACCTCAATAGGTTGGATGTTCCCAAAGTGCTGTATCAAAGCACATTAATAGAAAGTTATGTGAAAGGAAAAAGTGTGGAAGAAAAAGGTGCACAAGCAGCAGGGATGACTGCAGCCTGGAGAGGATTGTCAGGAAAAGGCCATTCAAAAGTGTTGGAGACTTTCAGAAGGAGTGGACTGAGGCTGGAGTCAGTGCATCAAGAGCCACCACACACAGACGGATCCTGGACATGAGCTTCAAATGTCATATTCCTCTTGTCAAGCTGCTCCTGAACAACAAACAACATCAGAAGCATCTTACCTGGGCTAAAGAAAAACAGAACTGGTCTGTTGCTTAGTGGTCCAAAGTCCTCTTTTCTGTTGAGAGAAACTTTTGCATCTCATTTGGAAACCAAAGACCCAGAGTCTGGAGGAAAAATGGAGAAGCACACACTGCAAGATGCTTGAAGTCCAGTGTGAAGTTTCCACAGTCTGTGTTGATTTGGGGAGCCATGTCATCTGCTCGTGTTGGTCCACTGTGCTTCATTAAGTTCAGGGTCAATGCAGCCGTCTACCAGGAGATTTTGGAGCACTTCATGCTTCCTTCCGCAGATGAGCTTTATGGGGATGCTGACTTCATTTTCTAGCAGGACTTGTCACCTGCCCACACTGCCAAAAGCATCAAAACCTGGTTCAATGACCGTGGGATTACTGTGTTTGATTGGCCAGTAAACTCGCCTGACCTGAACCCCATAGAGAATCTATGGGGCATTGCCAAGAGAAAGATGAGAGACATGAGACTGAACAATGCAGAAGAGCTGAAGGCCGCTATTGAAGCATCCTGGTCTTCCATAACACCTCAGCAGTGCCACAGGCTGATAGCTTCCATGCCATGCTGCATTGAGGCAGTAATTGCTGCAAAAGGGGCCCAAACCAAGTACTGAATACATATGCATGCTTATACTTTTCAGAGGTTCGATATTGTTCTATATACAATCCTTGTTTTATTGATTGCATGTAATATTCTAATTTTCTGAGATTGTGGATTTGGGGTTTTCATGAGCTATAAGCCATAATCATCTCAATTATGATAAATCACGGCTTGAACTATCTTGCTTTGCATGTAATGAGTATCTCATATATTAGTTTCACCTTTTAAGCTGCATTACTGAAATAAATGAACTTCTGCACGATACTCTAATTTTTCGAGTTTCACCTGTAGTTGCATGTAAAAAAGGTCAGCATTTCTTGGATATTTTTTCAATCAAATTTATATATTAAAAATATTTCTTGGATATTTGATTAGGTAAGGCATTATAAAATGAGTCCATGAGTCCTTATAGAAATAGTATAGCACAGGGGTGTCAAATTGGCGGCCCACAGGCTGGATGCATCACACGAAGGCCACGCCCACCCTAGCTCTGCGAATGGGAAAAAGTCACACAATGGCAACATGACGCGGTGAGTTTAACACCCGCAGTATAGCAGGACATGAGCTATAATTTCAATGACCCCTTGTCCACAGGGGCACAGTCGCAGCTCATATGGTATTTTTCTGTATTGGCCCTCCAAAACTGCTGTGGTTGTTGTTATGTATTTGATTTGAATTGATTGAAGAGGCATTCATAGCAGATTTTGTTTTAAATTAGTTTTGAATTTAAAATTAGTTGAATTCAAAATTAGTTTTGAAACTGCTGATAACAAAACTATAGATCAGGGGTCTCCAACTTTGGCAACTTTAAGTCTGGAGGACTTCAATTCCCAGAATTCTCCAGCCAGCTTTGCTTAAAGACTTAAAGTTGCCAAGGTTGGAGACCCCTGCTATAGATGATCTCTTAGGAAGGTTCCTGAAAAAATGTTAACAAGTGAGTACCAGTTATTTTTGGAACATGATGGCTCAATAATAATAATGCCCTTTAAAATACAGATAGATGAGAAATATGGACAGAAAGATGCTGGTATTCATCAGTTCTCTCTTGGTTGACCATAGCAATAATCAACTGATAGGCTTTAAGTCTTACCTAAAAGAGCCCTTATTAAAGAATGCCACTTCACAACTGGCAGCTGTTGCAACACAACAAACCAGGCTTGAGTTTCCAGGTATTTTTGGCCTGTAATATCATTAGCCATCATGGCTAATTAGGGAAATTTAAGCATTTTAATTCAACAGTGTCTGGTAGATTGGGAAACTCTAAAAGAAAACCCACTGGAAAACCATTCATATGTAATTGATGCAATTTGACCAACAAATTAACTTTCAGTTAGTAAGTTAATAAAGCAATATTTGGCTTTATCACTTACCCTCATAGAGAAGAAGAAGCTAGCATCAGGTAGAAGATTTATTTCCTGCCCTTATTCCTTCAGTTTGATTTTCTCAATTATTTCACATAGTTCCCCCACACACACACTCTAGCTTCCAAACAATCTAATTCAAAATGGAAATGCATTAATTTTTAGTTTAAACTGTGGAAACCACCCTCCCTTCTCATATCATTGGTTGTTAATATAGCCTTTTGGGAGACAGATAGAGAAAGACATTCAAATCTGGGGAAATTGCAATTAAAAGAATTTGGTGCATTAGCAGGTTTTAAGATGAATAAACAAAAGACAAAGGTGTTAACAAAAAGTGTGAAAATAGATCAAACAGAATTGATGAATAAAATGGGTTTTAACATTGAGAAGAAGTAAAATATCTGGGTATCTCTATGACAACTATGAATTGTATGCTATTTCAAAATAACTACTGTATATTAAGGCCCAGAATGAAATTTTGAAAAACATGTTAAGCTGGGAGAAACTGGAACTGTCATTGCTGGGGAGAATTTCTGTGATAAAAATGAGTGTCTTGCCTAGAATGATGTTTTTGTTTCAGACAATACCTGTTTTGACAACCCATGCACAATTCAAATAGTGGCAGAAGGATATATGTAAATATGGGTGGTGTTAGTGGTGGGAAACACGAGTTGAATAAATACAAGTTATAAGATAAAAGAGGACGGATGGGGTTTACCTGATTTGGAATTGTGTTTTGCAGCTTACTGTTTGGTTTGGATGAAAGAGAAATAGAAAGCTTTGGGGGCTTGAAGGGTATGACCTGAGATTTGGGTGACAGATATTTGTGGTAAGATAAAGTCAAGGTTAATGTGTCATATTGAGAATATGGAATAGATACAAACCAGACATGTGCTCAAGAACACCTTTGTGGATCTCAGCACAAGAAGTTAAGTTATAGAACTTTTTTGGGGCAGCTACTTCTTTGAAACTTTTTTTTATTTCTTTTCTATTTTCTTTTGCATGTTTTTCTTTCTTGATCTTTTAGCTTTTTTGATGTCTTTCTTTTTATTTATGTTAGTTTGCATTAGTTTTTATCTTTCAAAAATTATATATATACATGCACACACACACACACATACACACACACACACATACATATATATATACACAGTAGATAGATAGATGATAGATAGATAGATAGATAGATAGATAGATAGATAGATAGATAGATAGATGTAGATGTAGATGTAGATGTAGATGTAGATGTAGATATGGATATACACACACAATATATGCATATACACCCACACCCACACATATATACATTACATGTTGTACAATATACACATCATGTGGAAACATTTGAAGATTCATTTGTAAAACTGTAGGGGAGACATCAAGAAAATACCTTATAATATGGTATACATATTATGCACCAGATCTATCATAGAGTTTTCAAACACCATTTTACAACCAATCCAGAATTAAATGGAGAATTATTGGAGGATTGTTTCTATGACAGCAATAGCACTTAGTGATTTATAGAGAGTGGGCATATTGCCCCCAACAATTTGGGTCCTCATTTTACCCACCTCGGAAAGATGGAATCAGCCTTGAGCCTGGTGAGATTTGAACTGCCAAATTGCAGGCAGTCCTGCACTCTAACCACTGTGCCACCAAGGCTCTGTATGCTAGATCAAGCACTGATTATTCCTGTCAAAAGATGGGTCCTAATAATACATGAGAATTATTTACTATATATTGTAATGTGTCAACATTTTACAACTTCTCAAGGCAGGTCATTCAACTAATTAATTGTTCTAACTGTCAGTAAATTTCTGCTTAGGCCTCGGTTGCTTCTCTCCTGGATTAATTTCCATCCATTGCTTCTTGTCCTGCCCTCTGGTGCTTTTGAAAATAGGTTGACCCCCTTCTTATTTGTGGCAACCCACCTTAGATATCAGAACACTGCTATCATGTCTCCCCTAGTCCTTCTTTTCATTGAACCAAACATACCCAATTCTAGCAATTGTTCTTTATATGTTTTAGCCTCCAGTCCCCTAATTATCTTTGTTGCTTTTCTCTGCACTTTTTCTTTTTCTTTTTTAATATCATGGTGATCAAAACTGGATGCATTATTCCAAGTGTGGTCTTACCATGGCATTATAAAGTAGTATTAATGTTTTGCATGATCTTGATTCTATCACTCTGTTAATGGAGTCTAGGATTGTGTTGGGTTTTTTTGGCAGCTGCTGGCTCATATTTAAGTGATTGTCCACTAGAACTCCAAGAACCCTTTCGCAGTTACTACTATTGAACCAGGCACCTCATATTCTATACCCAGGCATCCCTAAGTAAACATACACAAACCCAATATGGTGTGAAGTTAAATATTGCATCCTTCTGAAAATATAAATGCTTAGTTGCTCCTCTTATTTGTTAACAGATTCAAAGTTAGAAAACAGTGAGTATGACAGATGCAAAAGTTTGAATATCCTTTCAGTCAATAATTGTAACAACTTCTTTGGCAAAAATAATATAATTTAATATTTCATGTCACCAGTTTAAAATCTTTCTATTCTTGTTTTGGATCTTTTTCCTACTCTTCCTTTCAGAAGTCCTTGAGAACAGAAATGTGCTTAGGTCCTCTTACAGGTGTCTCTTTTAATAATATTTCAATTATAATATTCAACAATATTTTAAATCTCAGGTCTATGAAGATCATTCAAAAAATCCTCTTTTTTCCTGTAGGTATTTCATGGTTGATTTGGAGGTATTTGAAATAATCATCTACTAAAATATTCAATCTCTTTTCAGTTTCAGTTTCTTCAGTGCCTGGGACTTTAATTTCTAGAATGTGGTACCTTCCGAGTAATGTACCTATTGAAACCAGAACTCTGAAGAAGGTAGATGCCCTACCCAACTCCGTTGTTACAGCTTCAACCCCTCACAGCTTCAAACTCAAACTGTTTACCATGGACCTCACCCCATTCCTAAGAGGTCCTTAAAGGGGGCGTGCAAAAGCGCACCAGGGTGCCTACCGTCTCTGTCTTACTGTCCCCATTTATCTGAATTTACTTCCTTTGTTCTTGTTTATGTTCATACTTATACTTGTTATCTTGTACATGTTTGACAAACAAACCAACAAATAGATTCCTCAAAGAATATGTTTACTGGATACATCATATCGGCACAGCCGGTGAAAACCAACTTTAAAAGATCCAGCAGTTTTCACCTAAGTAAAAGAGTAAAATAATTCCCCGTCCCAGCTGTCACAGGTCACATTGTCCAATGAATATATCTGGCAGGCTCATCTCCTTCAACAGCCACCTGTTATGATGACCTTGGTTCCCACAGGAAAACTTTTTGTTTTGACTGTTAGCTGGGCTACCTACTTCCCCCCTCCCTTCCCCCTCTCAGGCTTCATTGGCAGCACAAGATGGCTTCAGCCAGGTTCGCTTTAGAGTTGACAGTGTGGATACTAAGTTGAGTCATTATTTCTTCCACCCATGCAATAATTCCTATGCTGCTGGCTATCACACAACTCCAAGGCTTAATAGAGCTTTAATAATTAGTATCCTTTACTGTATTCAATGAGATTCCATTTCAAAAATATAATACATTTTTGGCTTTCAAAAAAGAGACTGGATAACCATTTGTCTGAAATGATCTCCTGCTCGAGGAAGGGGTTGGACTAGAAGACCTCTGAGGTCCTTCAACTCTATTATTCTATGTTATATGTTATACTATGCCATGCTGGGGGGAGGGGGCGTTGGTAAGGTTTTTGTTCCGTCAAATGCTTTGCTGTTTTTCACCCCCCAGAGAGCATTGATGTTATGGTTGAACAGTTCAATTTTTGTTTCATCAGTCTAAAACATTTTGTTCCAAAGCACTTCAAGCTTGCCACTGATTTTCTTTTGCATACTTTAGGTAATGATTTTTGCAATGGGGTCAGAGAAAAGGTTTCCTTCTGACAACTTTCCTATGAAACAACACCGTTCTGGGGACAACTATTCCAGTGCTATCTAAATTTTCTAGCAAATCATCCATTTTGCAATTCTGGTCATTTTTCAGGCAGTTCTAGCAGAGACTTTTCTTGTTTCTTCAAATTCATATCTCACAGTTAGTGAAGCCATTAAAACATGCCTAGCAACTATGATCAAGTGAAAATGCCCTCTTGAAGGTGTTGTGTACACTAGATTTTCAGTATATCAGGCAAGATTCTGAGCTGTGTTCTCAGAGCGTTATCAGCAATGAAATTCCATTCATTCCCAGTTATGTTCAGTGCCTACAATTGCTATCATTTGGCCAGGATTTGATGGAGTCCATTGTCTGTTGGGTCATTTAGAGCTTTCTCTGTTGCTCTTGTCATGATCCTGTTTTGCATAAGTTTGCACAACTTTATTAATTTAGTCTACTGTGATCAGCTTTGCAATTTATTTTTAGTGAGAGCAAGTTAGAAATTGTTATTAAAGAAAGTAAGTAAAACCTGAAGTTTGTTTATTTATTTATTTATTTGATTTTTCAATTGCTTACAAGGAAATAGATTTAAGTATAAACATGAGTAAGAATACAGGAAATAGGTACGAATACATGGGGACAATAGGACAGGGTCAGTAGGCACGATGGTGCACTTATGCACGCCCTTTACAGACCTCTAAGAATGGGGTGAAGTCAATAGTGGTTAGTTTGAGGTTAAAGGAGTGGGGGGTTAGAGGATGTAACAACAGAGTCAGGTAATGCATTCCAGGCATTGACCACTCTGTTGCTGAAGTCGTACTTTCTGCAATCAAGTTTGAAGAGGTTTACATTGAATTTGTATCTGTTGTGTGCTCTTGTATTGTTGTGGTTGAAGCTGAAGTAGTCATTGACTGGTAGGACATTGTAGCAGATAATTTTGTGTGCTACGCTTAAGTCTAACCATAGGCGGCATAGTTCAAGGTTGTCCAAGACCAAAATCTCAAGCCTGGTGATATAGGGTATTCTGTTGTGAGCAGAGGAGTGTAGTACTCTTCTTGTGAAATACTTCTGGACTCACTCAATTGTATTAATGTCTGATATGCAGTGGGGATTCCAGACTGATGAGCTGTATTCGAGTATTGGTCTGGCAAAAGTTTTGTATGCTCTAGTTAGCAATTCAATATTTCCAGAGCTTCGTAAGATTAGATTTACAACTCTTAATGCCTTTTTGGCAATGCTGTTACAGTGAGCTCTGGCACTTAGGTCATTTGATATGAGAAAGTTACAAACATTCCCTCAACATATCCCACTATCCAAGTTCCTGGGCTTTCATGGGTCCACCTCATTGCCAATGCTTCCTCTCAAGATGAACTCTATATGGAATAGGTCAAATCAAACATTAGAAAGGATCTTGTCATTTGAGGTCAGGGTTATACATATAAGCAGATGCAGATGTTGATCAGCTTACAGCTGTTCATTTAGTGGCCATTCAAAGTTACAACAGCATTGAAAATAGGACTTATGACTGTTTTTCAATATACAACCATTGCAACATCTCCATGGTCACATGATCCAAAGTCGGGCGCTTCGCAAATGGTTCATATTTATGACAGATGCAGTGTCCCGGAGTCATGTGATCACCTTTTGCAAACTTCTGACAAGCAAAGTCAATGGGGAAGCCAGATTCACTTAACAAACAAGTTACTAACTTAACAACTTCAGTGATTCACTTAAAAATTGTGGCATGAAAGGTCGTGAAATGGGGCAAAACTCTCTTAACAAATGTCTCACTTAGCAACATAAATTTTAGGCTCAATTGTGGTCATAAGTCAAGCACATTTAATGAATGTGGTTGTTGTTGCAAAATAGTAATACTCGGCTAATATCCTATTTGGCTAATATCCTATTAGCCAAACAGCATAGAGCTCCATTTGCAAGACTGCATTATTTAGTAATCCCTCTCTTCCTGATAATGTTTTTTTATCTTCTCACTTTTATACAATAATGCAATGCAATGTAACACATTTTACAATACAATCATTTGCTCATAATACATTAGATCCCTTCTCTTTTAGGTGCTCTTGTAATATTGCAGCATAAAATAAATTTCACACTTTTGTCTCTAAACAGGTACAGTTGTGTCATACAGCAAGACAATGTTGGACAATGTTGTTAGAGATCTAATGACAGAGGATAAAGGATGTGTCCTCAGAAATAAGCATTAATATCATCAATAGGATTTATTCTAATAAATTTCTAAAGGGTCCACTTACTTGCAAATTTCGTTTCAGGCGGCGTTAGTACTAATATTAGCTTTAGTAATATGATTTATAGTGATTTATATGATTTATTTTAGTGATATCATTTATATTGGCCGTTTCCTAGTATGATTTGATTGCTTATTGTACCCTATGACTGTTATTAAGTGTTGTACCTGATGATTCTTGACAAATGTATCTTTTCTTTTATGTATACTGAGAGTATTAGCACCAAGACAAATTCCTTGTGTGTCCAATCACACCTGGCCAATAAAGAATTCTATTCTATTCTATTCTATTCTATTCTATTCTATTCTATTCCATTCCATTCTATTCCATTCCATTCTATTCTAGTATTGGTGAGGATAGCCAATTAGTACGCAAAGAAAAAAGGATAAAGAATCGATGGAGATTCACACAATACATTGCAAAGGGTGATTATATGGTCATAGCTACCATTTTGACTTTTTTTTTTTGACCTGTGCACAGATGCCACTGCTGTCTTGTTTCAGACCTGCAGGAATCATACATTGATTAGATTTTACATAGCTGATAGAAAATGGAAATTGATGGAGCCATTTTTGAAAGCAAAGGGAAGAAGTGAGGAAGATGGATGGTCTCTTTCACCTGCCCGCAGCGGCAAACTCTGCTTCCAGATTTCTTCTCTCTTTTCAATATTTTTTTTTAAAAAACTGGATATTTTTCTTAAATTGAGCTGAGAAAGAGGGAGGGTGAGTTTGCAATCCTCCACGGGAGCCTCTCTGAGGTACTGTTAAACTTTTCCTGCCCTCTGTGTGTTTAAACATACAGATCGGCTGCCCTTGTCACTGTTTGGCCCTCAGTCCGTCTGGTTCCATTAAGATTTAAATCCCTCCCTTATAAGGACCTCAAGATCCAGCACAACAACCCACCTAAGTTAAGCAGGGCAATCTGAGAGGTACAGCTTAAGCTCTTCCTACATTCCATCTGCCTTCAAGAGGTGACAGGGGCGGGTGACTTGCTGCACTGGTTCGTGGGCCTGTAAAGACTGATTGATGGTGATGGCACGTATTTCCCCCGCCTTTCACAGAGCCCAGTTTCCCTGTCACTGAACTGACACTGAACTCCCTTGTCTCCTCCCGCCTGAGAACCCAAAACCAGATTTTAAAGGGGCAAAGAAGTAAAGATGAACTGCGCCCACAGCAGCCTAATGACAGCTCTTTGGAATTTCCCAGGTGGGATTAGGGGCTCAGGAGGGTCTCTCCTTCGCAAAACCAGCCAGTCACGGTGCAATTATGTCTCTTTTCTTTTAAGCCTCGCTCTTCCAAAAAGGCCAGTGAAAAGCTGGGGATGGTGAAAAAGTGGGGCTGTCTTGCATCAGGCAAAGCCCAAGGCTGCTGGAAGTTTGACCACCCAGGCCATAATTCTCCTCAGGCCTACAATTGTGATAAGCGTCTCATTGCAACCTGTGGGGTTACTGCATCGATTCAACACCCTCATGCTCCAACAAGCAAAATTGGTCAACTTAAACTCAGTTTGATTCAGCAATTAAAGTAGTAAATTAAAGCTCTTTTAAAATCAAGATTTAAAATCAATTAAAGATTTAAAATCAATTGCAAAAAAAGGCCAGTGCAATTCCAGGCTGCGTTAACAGAGGGGTAGAATCATGATCACAAGAAGTGATACTACTGATTTATAATGACTTGCTAAGACCACCCTTGGAATATTGCATCCAATTTTGGTCATCAAAATATGAAGAAGATGCTGAGACTCTACAGGGAAGAGTGGCAAAGATGATTAGGGGGATGAAGGCTAAAATATATGAAGAATTGTTGCAGGAATTGGATATATCTAGTCTAGTGAAAAGAAAGACAAGGGGCAACATGATAGCAGTGTTATAATATTTGAGGGGCTGCCACAAAGGACAGGGGATCAACCTATTTTCCAAAGCACAAGAAGGGAAAATAAAAAGCAATTAATGAATAAAATGAAATAAAAACTTATTACAAAAAAATGGGTAATGGATGAAAGCAAATGAAATTCAATGTAGAGAAAAGTAAAGTCCTACACTTAGGCAAGAAAAACCAAAAGTACACAAATAGACTGGGTGAAACCAGGCTCAATAGTGAGAGGGATCTTGGAGTCCTAGTGGACAACCAGCTAAATATGAGCCAGCAGTGTGCAGCCGCCGCCAAAAAAGCTAATGCAATCCTAAATTGCATTAACAGAGGGATACAATCGAGATCGAGTGAGGTACTAATACCACTCTATAAAGCCTTAGTAAGACCACACCTAAAATACTGTGTCCAGTTTTGGTCACCACATTATAAAAAAGATGTTGAGACTCTAGAAAAAGTCAAGAGAAGAGCAACCAGGATGATTAGGGGACTGGAGACTAAGGCATATGAAGAATGGTTACAGGAACTGGGCTTGGCTAGTCTAGTAAAGAGAAGGACCAGGGGAGACATGATAGCGGTCTTCTAATATTTGAGGGGCTGCCACAGGGAGGAAGGGGACAATCTATTTTCTAAAGTGCCTGTAGGCCAGACAAGGAATAATGAATGGAAACTGAACAAGGAGAGATTTAACCTGGAAACAAGGAGAAACTTTCTGACAGTGAGAACAATCAACCAATGGAACAGCTTGCCCACGGAAGTTGTGGGAGCGCCATCACTTGAGACTTTCAAGAAGAGATTGGACTGCCATATGTCAGAAATGGTGTGGGGTCTCCCGTTTGGGCAGAGGGTTGGACTAGATGACCTACAAGGTCCCTTCCAACTCTGATTATCTGTTATCTGTTATCTGGATGGAAACTGAACAAAGAAAGAAGCAGCCTAGAACTCAGGAAAAATTTCCTGACGGTAAGAACCATCAACCAGTGGAAAGCTAGCCTTCAGAAGTTGTGGGTGCTCCAAGACTGCAGCCTTTTAAGAAGTGACTGGATTATACACAAACAATATGCTATCATTACTATTATTATCATCATCATCATCATCATCATTATTATTAGTATCATTGTCATTAGTATGGGACTGTATAAGTAAAATAACTCAGACATGTGAATAGCACCACTGGGCAGGATTGCTGTGGTTTAGCAATGTGGGGAATCTGAAAATTCTTTTTCAAATCTGCATTAAACATATTTGAGAAATGATTATATTGCTTCTTTGTGTGCTTCCCTCATCCCCAAAGTGTGAGAGAACAGTAGAAATCACAATAAAAGGAGGACTAGCAGCCACCAAAGGATGTTAGCAAGTTACCTATCTCTAAATTACGGTTTTAGGCTGTTAATCCTGGGTAAAACCATATTTTTGTTTAACCGATTAGTCAGTTGAATGTTGCTGCCTGCCTATAAGTAGCAGTCAGAAATTGGTAAATCAATGCAGATCAGATAGTAAAAATAGGTACTAAGCTCCATACAGAAAAGTATGCACTGAATTCAGATTAGTCTGAATTATTAATTTATTAACTGATCAGCAAAAGTATCTCCTTTTTTTCAGAAATTCACTTCTGCTACCTGGGATCATCATTAAAAGATTTGAGGGGTAGATATATCCCATTTTTTTATGTTGCAACCTGTTCTATTCTCTAAGGATTAAATGTCTAGGGAGTCGTGTTGTACTGAGATTGAGAGCTCTGAAATATATTTTGTTCATCCGGAAAACCAGAGTTATAAATGTATCTATGGGCTCTTCTGCAGTCATATAGTCTGAGAGCTTAACAAAAATTACACCGAAATCTTGCATTTGAAGTGGAGGCAGGAAAGAGACAGGATGGAGAATGTCTCTTTTGGCGCCAGCTATTATAAACAGAAGATGCATCATCTGCTATTGGTTCTTCATCCATGACGTGATCACCTCCTTCTCTTTCTTCTCCTTCCTCTACTTCTCCTGCCATCTATGGCAAGAAAAGCCATGGGAGAGGAGGGGAAATGGATGGTCTGATGCCAGTTTTCTGATGAAATGGGCCTTTCTGTAGGTTGAGAATATTGGCTCCAATGAAGACATTCTCTCCCAGTTCTGTCCACTGTCATCTCAGAAGGATGGAAGGATGAGTCAATCTTGAGATGGTGAGATTCAAACTGCCAAATTTCTGGCAGTCAACACTCAGCAGAAGTAGCCTGCAGTACTGGATTCTAACCACTGCACCACCACGGTCAGAAAGGTAAGTTAAAAGAAAAAAGAAAAGAAAGGGATTTTTTTCCAGGGGGAGAATCTGCTGCCAAAAAGACAAATGGCTCTGAATATCTGTAGCCAGAGACTGCAGAGATATGTCCACAGCAACCTCAGATAGGTTAAAATTACTTTGATACTGGATGACATTCTTCCAACGGATAGATTTGCCAAAAGAAATTAGCAGGGAGAGCTTTAAATCTGGAACTGGGGAAAAAATAAGTTCACCCTACTTTCTCAGCAGGTCAGGTGTGACTTGAATACCACATCATCAATTCACATCTTCTAAATCTATTTGCTGAAGGATCTCCAATTTTCCTCCAGCTGACAGTGCAGAATAGCTCCAAGTAGGTATACTATAAATGTATGCATTCGCTTTATTTATAGCCCAATCACTTTTATGGGAGAATTCACAATTTGTAATAGACTACATGATATCTATAATATAAAATGAAATAGAAATAACTGACCAGAATTAGATAAACAAAGAGGCACAGGAAAGAGGTATAATAAGGGAAAACCAGGATGGCCTTGAAACGCTTAGAAGAAGACATTGCAAACCAGGGACATTCATGTCTTATCCACACAGAGCATATCTTTCTCAGTCATGGGGGTCAAGGAACCATTCTCCATGGATCTCAATGTTTGGACAGATACAAATGTTGGGCAAGGAACTTACAGAAGCAACAAAACTGTTATTGACTCTCCGACAGTTCTGCAAGCTGATCTAAATAAGATAGAATAGACTAGAATATTTATAGAACATTCTTTTTTTGCCAAGTATGATTGGACACACAAGGAATTTGTCTCCAGTGCATAAGCTCTCAGTGTACATACAAACAACAAAGTGATAAATCATAAGATACCAATAGGTGAAGGTAATGGGAAAGTTGAGAAGGATAATAGCAATACAACCTACTAGATGGATATTGTATCTGAGATATTGTATTGTATTGTGTCTATCTCTTGTATCTGAGATAGATCATTTACAAGAGGTCACAATGGACATTTTTCTTTCTTTGCTTTTCCACTGCTGTTGTTACTGAGCTTTTGATTAATAAACCTATCAACTGTACATATTTTCCATATGTTTGTTGCTATACACAATCTAGGGCAGCTGTGTCCAACTCACAGATCACAGGCCACATGCAGCCCTGGACAATGCAGCCATACAAGACAATAAAAATATTAAAAAATAAAGTTTTCTATTTATATACCTTAACTATGTTATATATCTTATAGGCAGTCCAAGAAAATCCTTTACACAATGCAACCCAGACAAGCCAAAAGGTTGGACAACCATGAGCTAAGGTTTAGCCAAGTATCATATCATTCCTCAAAAAAATCTTATTTTCCAAATCCAAATGCCACATTTGGGTAGATGAACCAAATAAAATTTTAAAAAAGAGGAAGAAGAAAGGCATGAAAACCAGGAATCAGCATTGATTAATTTTGAAAACATCACAAAATCTTTCAATTACATAAGATGACAAAAATCTATAAATTCAATTTTCTATTCGATTCACATTTTTTCTTATCTTAAATGTGTTTTCTTTATGCAATATATGTTTTCAGATGGATTTCTTTACTACAATACATATGTTTTCACTTGCAGTTTTACTTAATCCTTTATTATTTTAATGTGTCCTAATATAATGCATTCTTGTACATTTTCCTTGTGTTCACTTTTCTCAAATAAAAGTATATTTAATATATTTTAATTAAGAAACTGCATTGCAGAATGCAAAGGGATAGAAATATGAAGTCTCAATTTATAAATTAATTTAAGAAGAACAAATCTGGTCAACATACAGTACATTAAAATAGGAACCGAACTAATAACTTTGCCATCCTTATAAATTCTTGAAAGTTCCTATGCCTTTATACAAAACTACTTTGTACAGATGAGCAGTTCAGTTCAATTCTGGTTTGATCTGAATCATCAATTTGATTTGGACAGCTGATTTCATCCAACTTGATGACTTGAATTGACTTAGAAAATTAAATCAATTTGAAAATCAATTTGAAAAAAGACATTAAATTTGAGTCAATGGTTGTGAATTGCCAATCTAATTTGGAAAGTCCAAATTAAGCACCTTTGAATCAAACTTCTAAGCTGAGTCTTTGTGCAACCCTATTATCTTGGGGCTTCTAAGAAATGGTACTCCTGCTTTTACTGATAATCGTACAAAATAACAATAATGGAAAAATATGAGACAAACGTTCTGATGAGCTTAAGGCAGTGGTGGGATTCAAACAACTGGTTCTCTGCCCTAACGGTTTCTTCCAACCACCAGTTCACCAAACTGCTCAGAAAGTTAACAACCGGTTCTCCCGAAGTGGTGCGAACTGGCTGAATCCCACCACTGGCTTAAGGGGAAAAGAAAAGTTGACTGTGGTGGCAGAAACTCATGAACAGCACCAGAGGTTGGGTTCTGGTGACATTCTATGATATACAGTCCCTCTTCCATGGTAGCTATAAAAGATATAACAGAATAACAGAGTTGGAAGGAACCTTGCAGGTCTTCTAATCCAACCCCTACTCAAGGAAGAGATCATCTACATTTTAGACAAGTGGCTGTCCAGTCTCTTCTTAAAAGCCCCCAGTGATGGATGTCTATGGGGATTCTCAGTCATCCAGGTCATGGTTATCTCAAAGGTGCTTTTTTTCAAGAGACAACTGGACTTTCTGGGGTTTTTTTTTTTTTTTGAAGACGTTTCGCTTCTTATCCAAGAAGCTTCTTCAGCTCTGACTGGATCCTTCCATTTCCATCAACTGCCGCCATAATTAGTGGGAAAAGAGCAACTTGATCTACAGTAACATACTCGCATTCTAAACCGGGGCTTCTCAAACCTTTTCTGGATTTATTTATTTTTTTAATTTACAAAAACAGCTAACTAACTTGTTGGTTGGTTGTTGTTGCTGTTGTTGTTTTTTTAAAAAAAGTTTGGAACTTGTGAGTTTAAAACAAACACTCCAAGAGCCTCTGATCAAGAGCCAAGCTCTATTGAACGGGGTGCACTTGAGTGCCTTCCCCCTTACTCCTTCTTAATAGCCCCTCATGGGACCCCAGAACATAGTTTGAAAAAGACTGTCTCTTGTTCAAGTAAGGCTGCTCAAGGGTGCTTTCCAGATGATCTTTCAAAATTCAGCAGTGCGACCGTCCAAAGTCAGCAGCACACTATTCAACTGGAAGATGCATGTGAGTGCTAATCTAATGCTCACAATAAGTTCTGCCATTTTAAAAAGGAGAGAAAACATACACCATTCTTCAAAACTGAAAGAGGAATGGAAAACTCCGTTCTTGCCTACAGAGGTCATGCACCATTCTTAATTGTTGACTACTGCCAGTCCTTGGCAATATTAATTTATTTAGCCTTGGGATTTTATATATGATAACAGTATGCACTTAAAGAAAGAGTAATTCTTTCCTTGGTTTTAATGTCTGACTTTAACTTATTATGCTTTCACTGTATATGTAACTGTAAGCCAAGGGTCTTCAAACTGGACAAGTTTAAGACTTGTGGACTTCAACTCCCAGATTTCCTGAGCTAACATGACTGGAGGATGAATTCTGGGAGTTGAAGTCCACAAGTCTTAAACTTGCCCAGTTTGAGGAGCCCTGCCATAAGCCTTCCAGAGTTACCCTATGATAAGACGGGCAGCCAATAAATTTCATAAATCAATAAATAGGAAGTAAATATAAAATTATGACTTACGCCCTTCTTTCTGTGAGGGATTGCAGTCTTACTCTTTCCCCTCTCTTTTTAACTCCTCAAATAAACCATCAATTCACACATACACACACACACACACACACACACACACCGCTCAAAATGTTCCTTGCTACTCTCTAAAAGATGTTAAATTTAAGTAGGGTGTGTTGTCCTTCTCTGTAGTCCTCACACTGCACTTTATACTATTTCAAAGGAAAGACAAGTGGGAAATTCATAGAACAGGAGAAGTGCAGAAAAAGAATAGGAGAACAAAACAGACAACCTTGTGTCTGAGGAACTCAATTTTATACACAGGAGGAAAAGTTCAAACTGAAATACAAATGTTTAAGAAGTACCAATTAATTCCACAGGGTAAATCCGCCTGCTGGGAATGTGTAAATTTAGCATAATATGGGTTTATATGAGTATGTCTGATGGGAATGAGGGCAAGAGATTTCATTATAATTCAACAAAAGACACGTGCAATAACCGCAGCAGCCATTCTGATCATCTTGAAATGAAACGATCAGTTTTGCTTTGCAGCTGTTGTTCATAAGAGGCCAGAACTGCATTGACAAGCATGTAGGATGCACTTTGCTTTAATTTGGATTAATACTGTGTGGAAAATTTTCAGCAAACTTTAGTTTAAAATAACTTTCTTATTGTCTGGTTTAGTTTGACTGTGGCAAATACTGTGAGGCTGTTGTAAAAGGGATGTGATTCGCTGTATTTCATATTCATTTGAAACATTTGTGTGGTTTGGGATTGTTATATATTACACACATACACAAACAAACACAAATATATATTTATTCTATTTTAAAATGTGTGTGGTTTTGAGTATGTGCGTAACTGTGAACATTTTAAAAATAAATTCAGTGAGCTAAAGCAATTGATTTCCAACAGCTAAACATTACTAAGGCATAGAATCTGTGTCTGTGTGTGAGAGAGAGGGAGGGAAAGAGACTGGATTTTTAATGTTGTACACTGCTCGGAGTCACAGTGTATGAGTTGGGCAGCTATATCAATCTTTTAAATAAATAAATAAATTGATAGATAGATAGATAAATAAATAAATAAATAGGAACCATTCCTAGAGTAGTCTTTAGTAAGAAGTATAAACAGTACAAATTGTTTAGGCATAAACAATTCAGATTTCATTGAAGGACTATCAGAAATAACATATTGATCCAACTTGTCCAGCAACACAACATGACTTCTTAGGCTAGTCTGCAGTAAAAATAGGGGCACAAGTCCATTAGTATCCATAAAACTGGTACAACTATTAGCATTAGAATTTATCTTGGAACCATGGCAGTAATAGTAAATCATGTTTCCAGGTAGATGGCAATGCAATTATAGGAACTAAATGCAAAACCTGGCCTTATAGTTACAGAGTATAGCAACATAAGATCTCAGTCATGCTCTGGACAATTTACCCTCTTTGATTCTGCAACAGGATGCAACCTCAGTTTAACGGACTTTGGTATGGTAGACTTTGCAGGCCACAGAAGAGGTATTTATGTAGTTTGCATGTTGACCTTAACAGGCAGATTATGTCAATTGCATTGACTGACATCATTTATTGTGTTGCTCCTCCACAAAATATCCATCACATTGTGTCTGAATCAAGAGCTTTAACATTTCAACTCCTATAAGTCTATGCATTTGCCATGCGCCAAATAAATAAACAAATTCATTGCACTATAATGTCCCAATGAAATTAGACACCAACGGCATCATTTATTCAATGCTATGATTATGCAAAAATATGTACAGGCGGTCCTCGGCCTACAACCACCATTAAGTTCAAAATTTCTGTTGCTACACCTGACTAAGTTTGTTAAGCGAGTTTTGCCCCATTTTACAACCTTCCTCTCTTATGGGAATCGCTGCAGTTGTTAACTTAGTAACCTGGCCGTTAAGCGAATCTGCTTCCCCATTGACTTTGCTTGTTAGAAGGTTACAGAACACGACCTCGGTCATAAATATGAGTCAGTTGCCAAGCATCCGAATGTAAATCACGTGACTGTAGGGATGCTGCAAGGGTCATAACAGGATGAAAACCTACCCGTGTTTCTCATATAATAAGGCTGGGTCTTTTTCTTTTTTTTTGAGCCCCGAAAAAATGGCTAGGTTGTCTTTTCGGGGGTGACTTAATTCCCCCACTTGCATCTTCGGGCAGGTGGGCGGTGATGGCTTGGATGTTGACCTTGGCGTTGGTGGGGCACTTTGTATCGGAGTCAACGCAGGCAGCACCATATCCGGGTGTGCAACAAAAGTACTTCCTAACGGCAAACCCCCCCACCCATTCCCCCCATTTTGCATGTTTTAATATAGTCCTTAATTTGGGGAGAGGGGCTTAATTTCATTTCATGCCTATAAAACATGCTGGGACTTCCTATTGGGGGAGGCCGTATTGTTGGAGAAACAGGGTATCACCTGTCACTTTTTGCAGTGCTGTTGTAATTCGAACAGTCACTGAATGAACTGTTTAAGTCAAAGACAACCTGTACAGTCTCTTAGTAATTCATCTTTAAATGACATCCATGCATTACAGGCATTCATCCTTTCAATTAAAGAATTAGGACATGGTTTCACCATCCCACCACCAAAGATGGCCAGACTATGGAACTATGGACGTCTTTGGCAGTGGGCTGGTGAAATCATTACCAAATGTTCTAATTGAGAGGGTAGATGTCAGTGGTAGGATTCAATTTTTTTTTTTTTACTACGGTTCTGTGGGCATGACTTGGTGGGTGTAGCAGGGAAAGGATACCGTAAAATCCACATTCCCATCCCACTCCAGGGGGAAGGTTACCAGGGATGGGATTCTACCTGGTGGACCGGTTCTATTGAACTGGTTGTTATGACTCTGCCCAGTTTGGAGAACAGGCAAACTGCACCATGGGCTGGCCCCACCTCTCCCCTCCCCACCCCACCCTGCCCACTCACTCCTTACCTGGTATGCATGCCATCAAACTTGCCTGCTAAATTGCTATTTTTCCTTTTTTTTTCCTGACCATCAGCTGTTCTGCTGTGCCAGGAGATTTAGATTAGCTAGAAAGCAGGAAATCATTGGATATCTTGCGTTTTAGCTAATCTAAAAGCAGAACTGAACCTTCCTTGGGACTGAAGCTTCTATTTTTCAGTGCAGACTCAGGGAGCAGATTGCTAATAGATAGATCTCTAAGTGAGTCTGTGATTCTGTGAGCAACTCAATCTATCTGCCTGCTTTGATTGATTTTGGGTAAATGTTGCTCTTTTTTTAAATAAAAAAATTAATATTTACATACATGGAGTGTTGTGAGTTAATTTTATGAATTTGCTTGCGAGCAAATTTTATGCGACAGACTCAGGTAGCAGATTGCAGATACATAGATCTCTAAGTGAATCTGTAATTTTGTGAGCAACTCAATCTGCCTGCCTGCTTTGCCTGATTTTGGGTAAAAGTTGCTCTTTTTAAAATAAAAAATTAAATATTTACATAGAAGCCATGCCCACCCAGTCACATGACCACCAAGCCACACCCACAAATTTGGCCATGCCCACAGAACCTATTGTTAAGAAATTTGAATCCCACCCCTGAAGGTTACTGCAAAATCCCATTCCCTCCCCACCCCATTAACCTGCTTTCCAGTTCCGTTCTCCTGTGCAGGTCAATAAAAGAAGATCCAGCTGATCAGCTGGGACTCAGGAGGCAGAGAATAGATGGGGACAGGGCTTGTCAGAGGTGGTATTTGCTGGATCTCCGAACTACTCAAAATTTCCGCTACCGGTTCTCCAGAACTGGTCAGAACTTGCTGAATACCACCTCTGGTAGATGTCTATTATGCATGAATGTAAGTTGAAAAGGGACAAAGGTTATCAGGACAACATACATATTTTGCATAACATAATACTATCTTCTGACAGAGAAAGGCTGTCAGGTTAAACCCTTGTCAGATAAAGTCTTGTTTTGTCATTCACAGAAAGAAGAACTCTTGTGCAATTTTGGCCACTAGTTTTGACCCAAAAGTAATCTAGTAGGACTCAAATAATGGAACTATTCTAATGAGAACCTTTGTGATTCCACAGCAGGTGGAGGGGTGAAATTTAGATGAAATACATTACGTTCCCATTCTTCTTCTAATTTATTACAAGATGTTTGGCAGAGAAGAGATCTGGAAATTTGCTATTAAACTGCAGTAGGCTTTGCAAGTTAACAGGGATGGCCTTTGAGCATTAGCTACCCAAACAGAACGCTACTACATTTGTAGAATTATCAGAATAATGGATCCTGGCATTTCACTCTTACCATCTTTACAAATGTCACTTTTCATTCTATTGTAAATTAAACTACTTTCATCCAAATTTCCAAAAGAAAGCTTCTTTGCAGTCGCCAGTCTTCTCGTCTGTTCTGCTGTTAAAAAGAAGAAGAAGAAAAAAAATATTGTGGCAAGGACTTGCAAGTATATTGGAGAAAATGCATCGTTATAGACCTTCTACGAAGGCTATAGGAATTCATCATAAAGGATTAATTTCATGTCACTTTCTTCATGGTAGAGGTTAAAGAGGCCAATGAATGAAGAACAATACAATCAAATTAAAGTGTGTTAAATTTGTGCCCTTGAATGAGCTAATGAAACATTATTTAAAAAAAAAGTCGCAAAGGTGGAAACCCCATTAGGCCCAAGTGAGCAATGCCACCTTCTATCACCCGAACCTGTCCCTTCGATATTTCTCCACTTATTATAGGTAGATTTTTATCCACTTAATAGGTTAAGTTTGCAATCCTCCCTCCATCAATTATTCACTCCAGAAAGTAACCTTCTCTGTGCAAGAGCAGGGGGGCGGGGGGATGTGTATAGTTAATCTCATTTATGCTTTTAACCAATTTATGCCAGCATCATGTATTTAAATTAGCTTCGGTGTGCTTTCATATATTATAACCATATTTCAAAGCAATTTGCACAAATGCCAACAGAGGAGCCCACTATATGTATCCTGTGTTTGAAGATTATAAAAGTCTCCAGATGCCTTTGTAAAGCAAACCTTTCATGAATAAATCAGGAAACATCCTGATGCAGGCTTTATAGAGAGAGCAAGGTATTCTTATTTAGGTCACCGGGAAGAGGATCCGCCAGGTTTGCTAAAATGGAACAAATCCCCAGCGTATATGTCAGATGTGCAACATTTTATAAGACAGGCAAACATCGCTAAGAGTTTAGCCCTTATTGTGTGTTTGCAGCTATAAATGACCCCCTGCTTTAAAAATATTGCTTTTGGTCACCTGAGGTGTGAATCAAGTATGTTCAGCTCTGAGCTGAGCTGAGTATGGAAGGTTTTGTTTTGGAAACCTATCCAAGGTGGTAATGGAAGAGAAGGGATTATGTCTTCAATGGAGGCCTTGTCATTTATCCTAACCTTTATAGCAGGGGTGTCCAACCTTGGCAACGTTAAGCCTGGAGGACTTCAACTCCCAGAATTCCCCAGCCAGCTTTGCTGGCTGGGGAATTCTGGAAGTTGAAGTCCTCCAGGCTTAACATTACCAAGGTTAGACACTCCTGCCTTATAGTTTTGTAAGACCTGCAAAGAATGGTTGCTAAGGGTATGTAGGAGGAAGGCAGACAGATCTGAGGGTGTGGAGTTAAGCAATTACAATCCGCATGTTGGGACAAATAATCTAAGTCCACCCCTACCTCCATGCTTGAACACTGTTGACCCTTGCCTGGTGCCAATGTAGGTCATGGAGTCCTAGACTTACCACAGTTTGTTTAAGTGACCATTCAAAGTTGCAATGGCGTTGAAAAAAGTGACTTGTGACCATTTTTCACAACCACAACCAGGCGTGGGCTTCAAAAAATTTAGTCATCAGTTCTCTGCTGGGTTGCTGGATGGGTGTGGCCATGGTGGGTGTGGCCTTCTGCACCATGGTGAGGGGGGGAGTGTTTTCACCCTCCCAGGAGGGCAAAAACTGCCTTCCCGGGCTCCGGAGACTCTGTGGAGGCTGGAAGTTTGTTGCCCTCCCTGGGCTGCGGAGGCTTTCCTCAAACCTCCATAAGGCCCTTTCCCCCCTCTGGAGGCCAGAAACGGACCCATTTCCAGATTTCCAGAGCCTCCGGGAGGCCCATTTTTTTGCCCTCCCCAAGCCCCCACCCGGGCCTTGCACTTACCTGGGACCCAAAATGGGCCATGTGGAGACTCCTAAAAGGGGTGGGCAGGGTAGATGGGGCCAGTTGTTGCAGCTACTGGTTCAGCAAACCAGATGTAAAATTAGCATCCGGTTCACCCAAACCATTGCGAATCAGTAGCAGTCCACCCCTGATTAAAACCATGATCGTGTGGTCAAAATTCAGAAGCTTGGCAACAGATTCATTTTTATGACAGTTGCAGTGTCCTGGAGGGTCACGTAATTCCCCTTTTAGGACCTTTCAGGCAAGCAAAGTCAGTGGAGAAGCCAGATTCACTTAACAACCGGGTTACTAACTTATCAACTGCAGCAATTCACTTAACAACTGTGGCAAGAAAGGTCATAAAATGGGGCAAAGCTCAGTCAACAAATGTCTCACCTAACAACAGAAATGTTGGACCCAATTGTGGTCATAAGTCGAGGATTACCTGCATTGAACTTTACTTGACAAGATTCTTTACTTGAATAAGTCTTCTGTGCTGTAAACTGAATGTATGGTCCTGTTCTTTGCTCCCAACATGGTTTGAGCAGAGGTGTCGATGGAGGGACAATACTATGCAAATGGGCAACTGAAGCCCCGCCTTCTTTGAGTATATATTGCACACATATTTAAAGGGGAAAGACTTGAATGGCCCGATTGCAATTGCCAATTTTCCATCTTTGAACTTCCTAGAGTTTGAGGAAATGGCAGGCCAAACAATTTGGCCTGTCATAAATTTTAGGGCTTATTGATTCATTACAATACTTTTGATTTTGCAAAGTTAGATCACAGCATGTGAAACAAGCAAGGAAATGAATGGCATAATATAATAAATCACAAATAAATCAGCCCACCGAACACAACTAAACCATAGTCGATAACATGGAAAGACTTGGGACAATATTTGAGTCTTATCTTAGGCCTGGACTGCTGGTCCCAGCTATCACTGCTGAGCTTTCCTAGATGCCAAAATAAGAAAACCTTGATTTTTAAATTCAGTTTCCAACCCTAAGCAATGCTGCCCTTTCTGTCTATGAAGTACATACATATTGCATTCAGCTCAGTCTTGGCTGTTGTTAACTACCTGGATTAGCCTCTGCATTTTTCTTGGCTAGGTTTTTCAGAAGTGCTTTGCCATTGGCTTCTTCTTTTCAGGGCTGAAAGAGATTGACTGACCCAAAGTAATCCAGCTGGCTTTGTGCCTAAGGCAGGACTGGACCTCACAATCTCCTTTTTTCTAGCCTGGTGCCTTAACCACTACATCAGCTGACTCTTATTCAATGGAGTAGAAACATTCTAAATAAATATTGGTTTATTTATTTAGGTGCCTTTGAGCCAGTCTTGACTTCTGGTAACTGCTCAGATAAGAGAATTTAGGAAGTGGTTTGCTATTGCCTTCTTCTTAAGGCTCAGATAAAGGGACTGGCTCAAAGTCACCCAGATGGCTTTGTGCCTAAAATGACACTAAAACTCATGACTACTGAATTCTAATCCAGCACCTCTACCATTAAACCAGACTGAATCTTATTGGAATTACATACAAATCATTGACTTGTTCTAGATATGAGGGATAATAATGAGCCAGCATTTATAACACATTTTGGATCAATTGCTTCTTCTGGAATTCAATTTATAAAATATCTACAACAAAAAACAAACAAAATCTAGGATATAAGAATACATTGATCATTTTAACAAGCTTGAAATAATAAACAGTTCAGCCAAAGTGAAAAAATGGAATATAAAAATCTTTTTTCCTTTTTTTTTCTACATTGAAATTTGTTTTGTTTTTAAGCCTCCTTCTTGCAATTTGGAATAAAGAGAATGTTCCTGGAAAACTCAGGTCATCTTACAGATTAATGTTGATTAAAAATGAGGAGTACAAACTGGGCAAAGAGAAATTCACATATTATTCCATATTTGGACATGAAGCTCACTTTGAATTGTTGAGCCAGTCGGTATCTCATCTCAATACTTTCATCACTGTTATCATGATTTGGAAATTGATATGTCTAAAGTTTCTCTATTTTGAGCCTTCGTTAATCTCTCTCTCTCTCTCTCTCTCTCTCTCTCTCTCTCTCTCTCTCTCTCTCCTCCCCCCTTCCTATACTTTGTTCCTTAACAATGACTTATGGACCATTCAGCTTGTTCTCCCAGCAGATGCCTCCAAACATGCTCACAAAGCATGAGTGTCCCATTTCAGAATTCCACTGGAAACATTTGTTTCAAGATTTTGAGGGAGTGTAAAAGTAAGTTGATAAGATCAAAGTCTCTTTACCAAAATCTCTAGATCAATAATATTTCAAGATTTTGACATGACCCCAAACTACAGAAACTAAGAACTAAAAATGTAGACACACTTCAATATATGATGTGAACTTTTTGTCCTTATTCCCACCTTTCACCCCACAATGGATTTTTCCTGGACACCTGACTTGTGGCCCATGAATCCTGCCCCCTTGGATACTAACATGACTGGATATGACTCAAGGCCAATCATCTCATCACATGGTTCCCCTACCAAGAGCACAGAACCCTTCTTGATTAAGATTTATGTAAACTGTTCCTTTTCTTTCTTTTGGGTCTCTACTACTCAGTCTACAGATTTCTAACTCCTCTAAAAAAAATCCAACTTTGTTTATTTCTAGGGCACCACTGGTACCATATAAGTGGCACCTTCTCCACCTCAAATCCTGCTCTGCTGCTTCATCATTGCAGGATGGAATAGGCAAGGATACCTGGGAAAGGTGAATAAAGAATGATGGAAGTGACTTCCAAGAATGTATGATCAAACAGGATCATCCAATTATATAAAAGTCATCCCAGATGCCCAGCTAAAGAAAGCAGATATTGGGCCGTGGCAATATAAGAAGGTGCTGGAGGAGGAGGATCCCTTTAGTGACAATGGCAAGGCATCATTTAATACTGCAAGGAAGAAATTATTGATAAACCATGTCTGTATTTTACTAAGAAAAACCACATGGACAAAGTGATTGATGATATAGTACTGGATAATGCAGCCCTCTGATCAGATGCTCTCAACATGCTACAGAGAAATAGTTGAGGATACTAATGGTGTTTATGAAATGGTAGATTAAAGCCTTTGGGATGTTTAGTTGCTGATGTTGCCATAAAGGAAAAGAAAATCTGAAGTGGCACAAAGAGAATTACAGTAGGAACACGGAATATAAAAAGCATGAACATGGGAAAGCTCAGCACAGTAAAAGATGAGATAAATCAACTATATGTTGACGTCTTAGGCATCATTCAATTGAAATGGACTGGCATTTCACTCAGAAGAACATACTGTTTACTAGTCATGTCATGAAAAACAGAGAATGAATGCTGCTGTTTTTGTAACCAGGAAGGATATATAGCAAACACAATACTTGGGTGCAATGCAATAAATGGTCAAATAATATCAAGTCAACTTTGTGGACAACCCTTTAGTGTGAGATTATCCAAGTTTGTTCTTCAACCATTGATTCAGAAGAAGAGAAGATTGATGAGATTTATGGTCCAGTTCAATCGAAATCCATAGGAATGCAAGCAAGGAGTCTTGCTTGTGGATGGAGAATGGCATGCTAATGTTGAAATCTTGCTGTAACAGCAAAGACACAGATACGGTGTGTGAAATAGATCACAAACTGCTTACATGCAAGGCTGCCAATGATGAATGTGAAAAGATATCTCCCAAGATCAAGAAACCAAAGAAAGCAAGCTAGATATCTAAATTGCTAAGAAGGAAAGAGAAGTCAAATCCAAGAAAGATGAAGTCCTAAGGAAGAAACTTAATGAAGAATTTCAGAGAGATTTTTTTTTTTAAAGACAAGGGGAAATATACAATGATATATGTAAAGACATCAAAGGTGGAAACAGGCAGGGAAAAATGAGGACAGCCTTCCAAAAGTTTCCAAGCTCAGAAAGAAGTACCAACTCATAAATGCTACAAAATGCTAATGGACAAACAGTAACTGCTTTCAAAAAGAACAAATAGAGATGAAAGGAGTATACTGAAATTTGATTATTTATTCAATCATTAACAAGCTTAAATCCTAGAGGGATTGTTGGAATATCTACAACAACATGGCAAGCATCAGAAAAAGAACCTGTACAAGTTCTAACCAAATTCTGACAGCAAATCTGGAGAATGATACATTGAACAACAACAGACTGGAAGTGATCAGCCTATTATATCAATATCAAAGACAGAAGCCTCACTGGTGTACAAACTTTTATACAATATTCTTAATTTCATGTGGTAAGAAAATAATGTTTAGGATCATTCATTGCACATTAGAGGCATACACGAAAAGGGAGAAGCCAGATTTTTCAAGCTAGTTTTAGAAAAAGCCAAGAAACAAATTATTGCTGATGTATGCTGGATAACTGAGAATGACAAAAAGAAGTCAATATGTGCTTCATTAATTATAAAAAGGCCTTCAACTGTCAAGACACGCTGTGGAATGTTCTTAGGAAAAGGAATACCATACTTAGGAATACCAGAACATCTCATTGTCCTCCTGCAAAATCTGTACATTGGACAGGAAACCACAGTCCAGATGAAATAGGATGAAACAGACTGGCTCCAGCTGGGCAAAGCAGTTAGTCTGTACACCTTCTCCTTATTTATTCAACCTATATACTGAATATATATTGAGGGAAGCTGGTTTGGAAGAAGATGAACCTGGCTTTAAAAGTGGAGAAAGAAACATCAATAACCTACATTATGCTAATGATGTTATTTTGAGAGATGAAAACGCAAATTATCTTCTAGCTCTAGAAAGTCAAGGAGCACAGTGGGGAGAAAAATGGGACTAAGATTAAATCCAATGAAGGCCAAACTAATGACAACACCAGCCTTAGAACTGTCAATAAAAGCACAAAGTGGAGGATGGGTTCTGCATTTTAGTATTGATTGTCAACAATGAAGCCAAAATTGAAGAATCAGATAGAAAGAGTATTGACGCCTTTGTACTTTAGTGTTGGAGAAGACTCCTGAGGATGCCATAGAGATTCAGGAAACAAACAAATGGTTCATCAGACAAATCAATCCAGAGTTCTCATTCAAGGCATAAATGACCTAGCTCAAACTATCATATTTTGGACACATTTTGCAAAGACTTAGCTCTCTTGCTGGGAATGGTGAAAAGATAGAAGAAGACAACCAGTAGCAAGATGGATTGACTTAATTACAGTAGCAATAGATACATGGTTCAAAGATATAGTTAGGGAAAGATTATCCACAGGGAAACTTTATCTATGTGGCTGTTGACATCAATACAATAATCAATTCATGATGTAGCTGCTTCATTATTTATTTATATATTATTTATATATTCATTATTTAAATCGACTGCTTTGATCAAAGAAAAAAAAACATATGTACTTTTGTTTCTACTTGGAAACTGCTTCTGGACTTTGTACTTGATGTGGGAAAAAAATGAAACTTGGATTTTGGGTTTTACTGATTAGATAGATTTGTTGCTATAGAAATGGCTAGTTTATATTATTATGGAAAAGTAAAAAAAAGTTGGGATTTGATGTTACTGTCTTATTCTACTGCACCCAAGAGAGTCGGAAGTCAGCCTTCCATCCCTCCAAGGTGGGTAAAATGAGGACCCAGATTGTTGGGGGCAATATGCTGACTCTGTAAACCGCTTAGAGAGGGCTATGCACTATGAAGTGGTATATAAGTCTATATGAAGCAGTATGTAAGTCTAAGTGCTATTGCTATCTTCAGCATCCTCCCAGAAACTGAATTTTATGGCCTTCTGTAACTCTATTTTGCTGTTGTTTTTTGATATGTAATACCATAATTATTTCTCAATTATGCTTTAAGATTACTTTCTTTTCACAGATTTCTTTTAAGACTTTGGAATGGTAGATTACTACCAATCTGCCTTCAGTCAAGGACCTGTATACTGAACGAGACAAAAAGAGGGCTGTGAAAATATTTACAGACCCTTCATATCCCAGACAGAAACTGTTTCAACTCCTTCCCTCAGAATGATGCTATAGAGCACTGCACACCAGAACAACTAGATACAAGAACAGTTTTTTCCCAAACGCCATCACTCTGCTAAACAAATAATTTCCTCAACAATGTCCAACTATTTACAAAGTCAGTACTACTATTACTATTAATCTTTTCATCATTCCTTATCACCCGTCCCCTCCCACTTGTGACTGTATGACTGTATGACTGTAACTTTTTTGTTTGTATCCTTACGATTTATATTGTCTGTTTCCTAGTATGATTTGACTGCTTATTGTACCCTATGACTATTATTAAGTGTTGTACCTTAAGATTCTTTACTCTTGATGAATTTATCTTTTCTTTTATGTATACTGAGAGCATTTGCACCAAGACAAATTCCTTGTGTGTCCAATCACACTTGTCCAATGAAAAGAATTCTAATTCTAAAATAAAGGGGTTGAAAGCTTGGACAACAGGCTTTTTATCAATAATTAACCAATAAATATAAATTTTAACATTATTTCAATTATTGTTATATTACAAGAGGTTTTTCAGTATACTTCATAGAAGATTTTAGATTGAATATTGTTGTTCTTGTATATTATATATCATTGTTGTTTCTTATATATTAAATTATTTGTGAGTAGTAGATACTATATGTCTTAAACATGATCTCACTGATAAACAACCAGGAACTCAACTGCAAATACCACAGTTGACTTAACCATAGGCAATAGGTGCAAACAGTGATAAATGAGTTGAAAGAAATTGATCAGAATATGCTTTTGAAAGGTTATGAAAACCGAAACTGACATATTGATTCTAGTACTTTATATTCATCTATCCTCATCTATCTTCAGCAAATTTCTCCCATCAGGTTCTCATAATTTTCTGTATATTGAGGTAGCTCATGAAATTGTTCTAATTTACTTTCTGAGCTTTTATTTCCTTTTCTCTTTTTCTTTTAAGACATACATCCCCCATTGTTATCTCTGAATGGAGAACATTTCCTCCGATTCCCTGGCAGTGCGGTTGCTGGTCCTATTAATAGAAAATGATGGGAGTGGAAATTTCACAAATATTAAGAGCACCAGATATGGGAAGTCTGCTTTATGTCCATCTTTTACCAATTTCTGTATCTGATGATACATTTTTGTTTTCCTCCTTTACCTTAAATTCTAAGATATTTCTTCTTCTTTCAAGACTTCTTTCTTCTTTCTCCCTAAAATTCATCTTCTGCTTTTCTTTGCGTTCTCCTTTCCTTGGTGTCTGCCAAGTGTAATTTCTTTGATTGGTGTGACAAAGCACATTGTTTCACCTGACGTTCTGGCCCTCAGCTCCTGAGCTGTCATGTCCTCCCTTCACAATTCCTCTTCCAGTGAGGGTTCAGAAGCTACTTCCAGAGCTAGCAAACCTTGGGGAACCAAATGGTCCTGGTAATCGTGATATTATATACTTGAAAAATTGTATTTCATGTGAGCCTGTTTTCCATAGACATAAGCCACTCCAAATAAAAAAATTATCAAAAAATAACAGTTCAGAAAGAGATCTAAAACTGTAGGAAATTATTGTGAAAAGCTAGTAGAAGAAAGTGAGGACATCTGGGAACAGCATTCATTCAACAAAATTCGGTTTTCTGCAAGGCCTTCAGAACCTGATTGTTCCCTCAGGCATTGAACCAGGCAGTTGGATGAGCTCATTTTCAATGGTTGGGAAGGTAATTGTTATGTCCTGAGGACTCAAGGAGTTCTCACTCAGGTCCACTCACTTGTGTGGGCGTTATTCCCCCATTCCCATTGGTCAGTTCTGCCCAGCAGCCAGCTATAAAAGCAGGCTGCGGGGTCCAACTGGCTGCTGATTGCTGCGAGCCAGTTCCAGGCTTGGCAAGCACGGTCAGCCCTTTATTTGTAAATAAAGTACTGTTGCACTCATGCTCTGGTTCAGCCTCTCATTGCTCAAACTTAACAGGAATGGTGGTTAGGTTTGGTTTTACTGGGCTCCTTGTTATTTTGATTTAGTTGGTTTCTTTTTCTTTCCTTGGTTTTTTTTCTTTCAGTTTTAACCCTTACAGGATGGCCATATTAAATAAGCATTTCCAATGATGATTGCCATTTCAGTGGGTGAGTTGAATATGAATCAAACAAATAAATAAGTAGACATATTGAGGTTACGGGGGTTGCGATTCTTGATCCTATAATCCCAATGCTGTTGAACAAGGAAGGTCAAAGGAGACTATGGTGTGCTTAAGATAAAACTAAGCTCCCAGAACTTGAGAGGTTAATATGTGGGTATGCATGCATGTGTACACACACACACACACACACACACACATACCACTGGCCAATCACACACAGTTATTGGGTTGCAATGGTGAGCAACTTGTATAACACTGAATAACTACTGCAGGAGCTGCATTGGATTCTGGTATGTTTCCTGAGGCATTTCACGGTGCTGGTTGCCATGTTCAAAGTCCTTCATGGCTTAGGATTGGGTTACCTGGGGGAATCACTTTTTTCCAAGAATCTCTACCCATTTAACTCAGTCTAGCAGGATGGGCAGGCTGCAGATCCCATCAGCCAAAGAGTTTTGGCTGGTGGGGACTAGAAGACTGGCCTTTCCTGCAGTAGCCCCTACTTTGTGCAATATCTTCCTTTTGAAAATCAGAATGACCCCCAATCCTGTTAGGTTTTCATAAAGTTCTAAAACCTGACTGTGAACCTGGGGATGTCACCCAGAGTCACTGAGATGACCAGCTATAGAAATTGAATTAATGAATGAATGAATTCTGTTTTATTGTCTTGTAAAGGGAAAGGGTTATTTCTTAAATGGGGTAGGAACTGAGCAGGTGGTAAAAGGTAGTAAATTACTAATGGGCCATCCAGCACCAATTTTTTTGATCGTTCCCTGTGATTAGGCACAGTCCAGAAAGGACCAGTGCTGATAGATTGTAGTTCTCTGAAAACCCAATAGACTAAAAATTCTATAAACAAATAAATAGTCCATTTCCATAGATTCCTGAGGTCTGAAAACACATGAAAATAGTTAATAAATTGTACCTTAAATTGAAGTTAGAAAAGTTGGTAATTGGAAGGCAGCTATTTAAAATGATGGTTGTTAAGGGGGAAAAAAAGAGGTAGGCTTCCAACAGTTTTGTTGTAGTAATTAATATTTATAACTTGCCAGCTTCTGATTGTTTCAGTTTGGAATCACACATAAAACCATTCTTGTGATGTTCTGTGCCATCAGCCAAACTCCACCTTTTAGCAATTAACTTCTCTTTCTCTAGGAGAAGAATTCTCAGGCCAATTCAGGATATCATTCAAGCGACATTCCCCTTATTGCTGTTGCTGGCAACTCATGCTCTGGAGAGAAGGTAGGAGGACAGCTTAAAGAATTATGTTCTCAACATCCCAACCTTCTTGGACCAATTTCTGAGAACCAGAATGAAACTCTGGAAAGAATTGCAAGGAGGTGGAGAGAAGGAGGTGTATTCCTTTGTCCACCAAACTCTACTTATGGGACTCTCTCCTATTACACAATGAAGGGGAAGATTCCATTTGTCCCTTTTTTCTTGTCCTTTTCTCTGTTTTCCCTAAAACTGCTTTAACCTTTTGGGGAACCTCTTTGGAAAAATGCAGGATGCAGAGCTAAACCCTTTCAGCCAAAGGAAAAAAGACTTTCACTGTTGGAAGGGGTACTCCGTATCTCCCCTTATATATTTAGTGGTACCTCGGTACTCATCGTTAGTTGGTTCCACAAGGCTCAATGAGTACTAAAAATGACAAGTATCAAACAAACCATGTGACTTACCAGTTGATCCTTTGTTTTGTCCAGAAAGGATAGTGAATCACAAGGCAGCTGACACTGACAATTTCTACCTTGTGTGTTGAGTAGCAAACAAACGACGAGTTTAGGGACAAAATTTTACATCAAAAGGCATTCAGTTCCAAATTCAATGTTTTGAAGCAGTCAAATACCAGGTGTGTCCAAGACACGACTGTATATGATGCATTAGAGTAGGTGTGTCCAAGGCATGACTGTATATGATGCATTAGAGTAGGTGTGTCCAATCTGTGGCCCTGGGTGTATGCAGCCCTGGATAGTTAGTAATACAGTGCTACAGCAGTGGTGGGATTCAATTTTTTTTCCTACTGGTTCTGTGAGCGTGGCTTGGTGGCAGGATACTGTAAAATCTCCAGTCAGAGGTAGTATTTGCTGGTTCTCTGAAATTTCCACTACCGGTTCTCCAGAACTGGTCAGAACCTACTGAATACCACCTCTGCCCTACAAGACCTTCCTCCCAACTAAAGGAAGTTTATTACATTACCTATATTATATATTTTATACTCAGACTAAGACATTCTTCTTCATTTAGACAAGCCAGAAGGTTGAACACACTTGGATTAGAGCAATGCAACATTGACCTCTTGCAAAGGAGCACACAGCATCACTCTACTATTCATTCAAGCAGCCCAGTTTCTTTTCAGATTTCTCTCTGAGCCTGAAAAAAATAATGCCATTCCTTTAAAAGGTAACACATAACACAATTTTTACACCAATCCCAAGTGGGTGGGGTTTCGGGCTTTTACAGAAATATAGTCATAGGCTGCACCAACAGAAGTATATGGAGACACCAATATCTTTTTCTCTTTGTTTTGCATTGGTCAGGCCACACCTAGAATATTGTGTCCAGTTGGAAATTTTTAGGGAGATTATTGGCAAATTGGAGTGTGCCTAAAAAGGAACGAAAGAAAGAAAAATGTATGAGGGGTGGTTGGAGATATGGCATATGTTTGCTTCAGAGAAGAGAAGATTGAGAGGAATCAAGATTTTGGTCTTCAAGTATCTGAAGAACTGCCTTTTAAAATAGAATTGTTCCAGAAGACAGGATAGGAAATAATGGACTGAAAGTACAAAGAAGTAGATTGCACATAGATGGGTGGTGGTGGTGGCAAACCCTAATGCTAAAAGGTGTTCAATATGAATCCAACTACCTTAAGAGATAACATATTTCCTACACTGGAGATGTTTAAAGAGAGGCTCAAGGGGCTATTTTTTAGAGATGCTGCATAGTGGATTCCTTCATTGGGCAAGGATTTGGACTAGATGGTATCTGAAGTCTCTTTCAGCCCATATATTCTGTGATTCTATTCAGTAGTGGAAGCCCACCTTAGTTACTACTGGTTCAGTGAATGATCGTGTGTGCGTGCCCACGTGCGGACCTCTAACGTGTGTGCCCCTAACAAGCCAATCAGCTGAGACGATGAAGAAGCAAAAAGCTAGGTGTTAAGTTTGAGCAATGAGAGGCTGAACCAGAGCATGAGTGCAACAGTACTTTATTTTACAAATAAAGGGCTGACCGTGCTTGCCAAGCCTGGAACTGGCTCGCAGCAATCAGCAGCCAGTTGGACCCCGCAGCCTGCTTTTATAGCTGGCTGCTGGGGAGAACTGACCAATGGGAATGGGGGAATAACGCCCACACAAAGTGAGTGGACCTGAGTGAGAACTCCTTGAGTCCTCAGGACATAACACCCCTTCCCCCCAGATGCGAACACGCATAGTCCTTGAGGTAGATGGGGGGTTTGTGTTGGCGCCCGGAGCGGCGCAACTCGGGAACATTGTCTGACTGTTCGGTATCAGTCTGTGACGGTTGAGCTGGTATAGTGTCGCCAACACTCTCTCTGGACTGGGCATCCTCGGGAACCACCGGGTTGGTTTCTGGAGTCAAACTCTCGTGGGTTGGATCCGGTTGATCAACTCTCTGGGCGCTGTTGTCCGAGTTTGGGCTGACCGGAACGACCGCTGGCGCAGACTGGTCACTGGGTGCGATGTGGCTGGGTGGCGGATGGGACGGTTCCCCTTCGACTGGAGACTCTGGATTCTTGTTTGCGAGGTTGCTGAGGCGCCTTCTGAGTTGGTCTATGTGTCTCCTCCAGACGCGACCATCCTCCAGCCTGACTCTATATGATCTCGGCCCGGTGACGGCGATGACCTCGCCCGGAATCCAAAGTGGGTCCCCAGCGAAATTCCTTGCGAATATCGGCTCCTGTAACATAAAATGTCTAACCCCCGAAGTGGAAGCGAGGGGAGAGTCAGGGCAGTATTGTGGGTGCAGTCTATCTAATACAGTCCTCAGGCGCCGGCCCATCAGAAGTTCCGCTGGGGACTTATTGGTGACTGCACAGGGGGTTGAGTGCTGGCTCATCAGGAACCGTGAGAGTTTGTGGTGCCAGTCATCTCTGCCAAACCTAGCGAGGGCCTCTTTGGTGGTCCTGACGGCCCTTTCAGCTAACCCATTACTCGCAGGGTGAAATGGGGCTGTGAAAATGTGGCGAAATGCCTAGGTTGGCTGCAAAACGGCTGAATTCTACTGATGCGAACTGTGGGCCATTATCGGAGACCAAGGAGTCGGGTAGTCCATGGGTAACGAACAGGCGCGTTAACACGTTGGTGATTGCTAGTGTGGTGGTCGTGGATAGCTGTGCCACATCTATCCACTTGGAATAAGCGTCCACGACCACTAGGAACATCTTTCCATGCACGGGGCCGGCCAGATCGATATGGATTCTAGACCAAGGGGCGCTGGCGCTCTCCCATCTGGTAGGGGTGGCGATGGGGGGAGCAGGACGGGATTCCTGGCAAATGCTGCAGGAACTTACCCAATTGACAATGTCCTCGTCTAGACCCGGCCACCACATGTAGCTGCGTGCCAACGCCTTCATTCTCACAATGCCGGGGTGTCCCTCGTGCAACGCCTCCAGGACTCGGGTACGCAGCGAGGTCGGAATGATCACTCGAGTGCCCCACAGTAGACAACCCTGCAAACTGGACAGCTCCTGCATGCGAGTCTTAAAGGGTGCGAATTTGTTATCAACATTGCCTCCCGGCCACCCCCTCCTCACCCAGTCGAGCACCTGGGCGAGCGTTTGGTCTGCCTTGGTTTTGGCGGCGATGTCAAGGGAGGTGATGGGCAGGTCCAACTGGGTGATTTCAAAAATGGCATTGACAGGAGCTGGGTCTTCAGCCGGAGCGGGTAAGGGGCAGCGACTGAGTGCGTCAGCGTGGGATAGAGTTTTGCCCGGGCGATGGATAAGTTTGTATGAGTAGGCCGCTAGGAAAAGCGTCCACCTTGTCATCCGAGGGGAGAGGACTTGAGGTGTCTGTTTGTTGCCGGCCAATAGGCCCAGGAGGGGCTTATGGTCGGTGACCAGTTCGAAGAAGTGGCCAAAAAGGAATTCGTGAAACTTTTTCACGGCTGCAACAGCTGCTAGGGCTTCCTTGTCTATTTGGCTGTAATTTCGCTCCGTGGCCGAGAGCGTCCTGGAGAAAAAGGCGATGGGGGCCTCGGCGCCATTGGCGAGTCGGTGACTAAGGACCGCCCCAATTCCAAAAGGGGATGCGTCTGCTGCCAGTACTAAAGGAAGGTTGGGGTCGAATTGGATGAGCACTGCCTCTGACGTAAGTAGTGATTTGACGGCGTTAAACGCCTGGTCTTCTTTGTGCCCCCAGTGCCACGGTGACTTTTTGTCTAGTAATCTGTGTAGGGGTTCGGCTACTGAGGCTTTATGGGGCAAAAAGGATGCATAAAAGTTTAGGAGTCCCAAGAAAGCTTGTAGCTCCGTTTTGGAGGTCGGTGTGGGAGCTTCGTGGATCGCCCTGACCTTGGACTCCAGGGGGTGAATGCCAGAGGCATCAATTTTATAACCCAGAAAGTCCACCTGTCTAGTGGCAATGGCGCATTTTTCTTTTTTTAACTTGAGGCCATGCTGTCTGAACCTCTCTAACACTGCTCGCACTCTCTGGAAGAGTTGGGGTCTGTCCCTGGCCGAGACCAAGATGTCGTCGAAGTAGGGTACTACACCAGGGAGGCCCTGTAAAATCTGCTCCATGAGGGATTGAAAAATACCCGGGGCAACACTTACGCCAAATTGGAGACGCTTGCATCGGAAGGCACCCCTGTGAGTGACGATGGTCTGAAGTTCCGCTGTTTGGTTATCAACAGGGAACTGTTGATATGCTTGAGACATGTCCAATTTAGCAAAAATACTGCCCGGTTCGAATGTGTGCAATAAGTGCTGAATGACGGGCACGGGATAGGCGCTAACTTGTAAATATTTATTGATTGTTGTCTTGTAGTCCGAGCAAATTCTCAGGCTACCATCTTTTTTGAGGGGTGTGACAATGGGCGTCTCCCACTTGACGAAATCTGTTGGCTCAATGACCCCTTGTTTTAGTAGTTTATCCAATTCAGCGTCTAGTTTTGGTCGAATAGCAAATGGAACTCTCCGTGGTTTTAATCTGATTGGGACTGCCTGGGGGTCAACGGTGAACGAGATGGGGGTTCCATTATAACACCCCAGCTCCTCGCTGAACACATCTGCGTAGTCAGCGAATAAGGAGTCAGTGTCTGAGGTTGAGACAGCATGGACTCCTGTTAACCCTAGGCCGAGGTGGGGAAACCAATCGAGCCCCAATAAGGTGGGTAGATTGCCGTTAACTACCACTAGAGGTAGGTGGCCTTTAAAAGCTCTAAAACTGACAAAGAACTTGCCTCTGCCGATCACGGGAATGGCCTTCCCCTGGTAGTCCTTCAGACCGAACTGGCATCTCTGAAGCCGGGTAGTAGATAGGCTGGGGTGGAGTCTCTTGAGGGTGTTCCATGAGATTATTGAGAGCGCTGACCCTGTGTCAACCTCCATGTGGCACGGTTTACCTTCTAGGGAAACGGAGAGAGAAATTTTACTAACAGAGTGGCAAGTACGCCTGGCAAGGCGGTGCGTGCGACAGTTTAATACTTGCCTCTGTGGTCCCGAGTGCGAGGACGGGGGTCTTTGTGCAGCGCTTTGGGGGGCTTGGCAGACTCTCGCAATGTGCCCCCTCTTATGGCAGTTGTTGCAAACGGCTCCTTTAAACTTGCAGGTGGCCCTTTGATGTGATCCCCCACAGGCTAGGCACAGGGTGATGTGCTTGGGTGGACCGGTGTATTCTTGTTTGGCCCCTACCTGCGACCGTCTGTCATTGGTGAGGCGATGGACATCGTTCTCATCGTTGTGGCCTTCCTCCGCTTCCACCTCTTCGGAATGGACTGGGAACGCTGCTAGCTTGGCCCTTGGGCCCTGAATTTCGGTGGCTGAGTTCGTAGCTAGCTCGGCTGCTAGGGCCTCCTCTACCGCTTGCGCGAGGTTGAGGTCTTTTTTAGCTAGCAGTCGCCTCTGTAGGTTGAGATCCTTGACCCCACAAACCAATTGATCGAGGAGCATGTCCTCCAGGTATGTTCCAAACCCGCAGTGCAGGGCTGCTGTTCTGAGGGCGGCCATATATTGGTTGATGGTCTCCTTACTTGATTGCTTCCTCATTCGGAACGTGAACCTCCTGGCGATTTGTGAAGGCCTGGGAGCGTAGTGGTTTGTGAGGAACTCAAGCAACTCGGACCACGGAACGTTTTTTAATTCTCTCGGCGCCACGAGTGCTGCAGCGGTATCGTAAACGGTGGCTCCGCAGTAGATTAGGAAATAGGATTTTTTCCGATGCTCTCCCGCATCCGACAGGCCGACCGCATCGATGTAATGATTGAAACGGTTCTTATACGATTCCCACTTCTCTTCGTCTGGTTTAAACGCCGGGAATACTGGATTGGAACCCATGGTGCTGGCACGGCTGGGCTACCTGCGGGAGAAATCTCTCTGGGACTACGAACGCTCATGAGTTACTAGTGATATCAGCTCTGGAGAGGTTTTTTGCTACCCTCTCTTTCTCTCTCTCTGGGTTACCACGTTGGCTGCTAGCTGTTGGAGGTGTCTTGATTCACGCCAAAAAAGTGGGCGTTAGTGACTCTCTACAGCGCTGTGCTGTGATTCCTACTGGCTCGAAATTCAAATGACACCCGTTTGAATTTCGCGCCAAATGCAGAGCGGCTGCGGCTCGCAGCGCTTCACTTTCCCCGTAGCGAGGCTAACAAGCGGCTACAGACGCTTCTAACTATTTGACTCAGACCGCTTTCTCTGGCTGCGGATCTGCGTTTGCTCTTTTTGATCGCTCGTTTCGTTAGCTGACCGCTCTCTCTGGCTGCGGATCAGCGTTTCCCTTGTTGCCAGCCGATCGCTCTCTCTGGGCTGTAGATCGGTGGCTAGTGACTCAGCGGTTGCAAGGTGCTTCTGGTAGCCATCCCATCCTCGTCGCCAGTGTTAAGTTTGAGCAATGAGAGGCTGAACCAGAGCATGAGTGCAACAGTACTTTATTTTACAAATAAAGGGCTGACCGTGCTTGCCAAGCCTGGAACTGGCCCGCAGCAATCAGCAGCCAGTTGGACCCCGCAGCCTGCTTTTATAGCTGGCTGCTGGGGAGAACTGACCAATGGGAATGGGGGAATAACACCCACACAAAGTGAGTGGACCTGAGTGAGAACTCCTTGAGTCCTCAGGACATAACACTAGGAGAGACCCTCCTACCCGCCCCCCACCAATGTGCTTTTCGGTCTTTTATCCTCTCAGCTGATCGGGTCGAACTGGTAGTGATTTTTACTACCAGTTCAGCTGAACCAGTAACATACAACCACTGATTCTATTCATTCTGAAGTCAACCTTGTTATGAATATATTGTTGCCTTGAAAGAGCCACCCGGCATCATGTAACCTAAATGACTTGCCCTAACTGTCATCAATGCCTAAGGAAACCAAACAAGAACAAAACTGGAACTGTCTACTAATGTTTTCTCCATGCATTTTATTTCTGCACGTATCTGATTACTAAATCCAAGCCATTTCTATTTGGATAGCAGCCCCACGAGCTATGTCTCATTTGCACATGTGTGTCTGTGTGTTTCCTTCATATATGTATATACCCATATACATGTATATTTATCTAAGTCAATAAATTAAGCTCAAAGACTTCATGGTTGCAACAGCTGACAAAGAATGGCAAGTGATGCTGTGCATTTATTTTTACACGATTAATTTTATTGCTATCCTCTTCCCGTGACAAAATGATGCTGAGGATTTTTTTAAGGGTGGGAGGATAAGCAGAGTTGAATAAATTCATAACTGAAGATGCTTATTTTTTTGTTTTCACTATGTACAAACTCCACAACAGATAGCAAGTTCAAGCGAGAGTTAGATATTCTCAGCGTTTCAGAAGATAAAAGCTGTGAGTTCATTTAAATTTAAAAATAATAAATGTATAAAGCTCAGTAGGTGGTCACTGATGACATGTGCATTTTCATTCAAGGCCACCTAATCTTCTTTTCTCTTTAAAAATACTACTCATTCTAAATCATGTTTGCCATCTCAAGCACAAAAACTCAATATACAGATCACTCCAACGATGACATGTCTCAACTGCATGTTGCTACACTGTGCATCTTTATCCAAATTTACTGGGAACCACAAATACCATAACTAAGAGATGATGCAAATTCTTACAAAGTCAGTCATAACTGTAAACTTAACCCCTTGACATAAGACATTCAGTGCTTCTTTTAGCTAAATGATCAGATAATACACGTAAGTAAAATTAACATGTGGGTGGTGTCAGGAGCAAAGGATCAAGACCATCAAAAGCTGTAGCATAGAAAATTTATTCAAACCTATACATAAGAATCAACTAAAGTTCAACACTAAATTGGCACCAGATAAGGATAAATGGAATTCGGTAGGGCTTGGGCTTGGATTGCTTGTGGAAATGCAATGATTCTAAAATGATGACATGCTTAACTCCATCCCCCAGCTCTTCCTGCTCTTCTCCTAGAGGTGTAAATGCAAACAATACAGAAAGTATTTGAACTTTTGATAGAATAAACTCAAATCACATTTTTAAAATGTCTCATTCTTTTCTTTTATGGATTACATGAAGTCCTTCTTCCAGAAATCCTTTTGGCTGACAAATGAATTAAATAAATGAATAAAACTTCCACTTGATTGCTTGGTATAATTGATTTCTTTTTAAGCTAATGAAGCATAAATACTGTATATGCACCCTATAACAAACCTGGGAGAAGCAACCAAAAATGGCTAACAAAAATGTTGAATGTTGAATAGCGTTGTCTATGTTTAGCTTTAACTTACATAATATGAGTCCTGGACTTTTAACATGAGGCATTGGTGCACTTTGTGTTAACTTCCTGTAAGGGTATTTCAAGGCCGGAATATCCAAAAAGCTGAACCAAATCTTGATTGTTATAAACCATCACCATTGTACTGGACTTTCTTGGAACAGTCAAATGAATAAAACTAGAAATGAAATTAAAGCAGAACTTTGTCTATGTTTCAGTTCTGCTTTACACCTGAAATCTGCTATTGAATTATTATTCTCAAGTCAATTTAAGTATGAGCACCGTGCAAGTAATTGTGCCCTTACAATACAGTATTTAGAATATGCTACAGAAAATCTATACAAAACCACTCAGATGTTTGGATGGATGAGACAAATTGTCACCAATCCTGCTGAGAGTAGATTTGGACTTTTCATTCCCAAGCCAATCTGGTCATATCCATTTAATAATTGTCCTACCTTGGGGGAGAAAATGAAAAGGCATGAATTTTAGTCATTCACATCCCATAATGAGTCTGAAACAGTTTGTAAATAGTCCCATGAAAGTCTGCCAAAGTCCTTCAGAATAAGTGTCAGCTTTGGAAGCTATATTGAGACTTGATGCTCCCACGCTGCCACAATTAAGCCTGAGAAAGTGGGAGGGGGGAACTCATTTGAGTATATCTAGTTAGACAAAATAAAATTCTTTTGCTGGTTCAAGGTCATGGAGTGTTGTACGTAATAAAATGGGAATCTTACTTTAGAACGGATGGTGATTGGACCATGTGATGTGACGGTGGCTAAGGGAGGATGGATTTGTGGTTTTGACTTTTGTAAGGAAGCCTGAAACTTTCAGATTCGGGATTCCACAGATGTGCCAGTTACCATCCAAATAAAGGAACCTTTGAGAGATGTCTGTCTCAGAGTTATTGGTTGGAATGGAGGGTTACTGGAATGCTGACATGATAGCATGCACCTTTATCTTCCTTGAAATGCTGCCAACAACTAAATGTCCAATTAGTGATATGAGGCCAAAATGGAACACAAATTTAACATAGAGCTTCAGGTTTCAAACCGACCAGTATGAACGAAGTTGCTTCCTGCAAAGATTCCTGTCCTTTTGCTCCTCCTTTATGTCTTATGGGAGGGCCAACGACCTCCAACTTTACTCCCGAGTAGTCCCTTTTGTCTTAACTGTTCTTGCCTTCTGGCAGCTCTGCACAAGCATGCACTGGGAACAGGCTCCCCTTGTTCCTCTGCCTCACTGCTGTCCGATTCTGGAGGCTCTGGAGTCAGCACATAACTCCCAGATGGCCTTGGCCCCATCTCTGTATCAGATGCAGGATCCTCGTCCAACTCCTCCCCAGACTCCCAGACTGGCCCAGGTTCCTCCCCACTGTCCGACTCTGCTACCATCTCCACAGGCTACTGACGGACCACAACAGGTGGATTCTTTATGTTTAATGTTAGATTTATTTGATTTTTTTTTTGAAGATTTTTTTTCTTTTTTGTTGTCAGTATTGGATGTAAGCTTTTTTGGTTTTTGCTTTATATTTGACTCTTGTTGATGAAACAAAATAAATATACATTAAAAAAGAGAAAGAGATAGAAAGTCCAATACTGCTGAAACAACCGACAGAATAAATTTTAAAAAGGGGGAATTGCAAAAGCCCACTCATCTTATACTGCATTCTCTGCCTCTAAACTGATTAGTAAATTTATGTCCCAACTTCTTACTAAAGATCCAGACATCAATCTGTTAGAGTGGAATTCTGTCCTGAAAAACAGGCAACAAAGGGGATCAGATTTACATTGATATGCATATTCTTAGTCAGATGAGGTAGAAACAGCTTATAGCTATAAGAAGCTCAAGTACAGAGCACAAAGCTGCCAATAAAGGCTTCTGTGTGCTAGTTCATTTTCTCCATGAATTCACAAATGAATGTCTTTACACAATCTGGTTTTTTGCCCAGAATTGCATTGTCTTTTAGGATGCAGACATTTATAGTCTAGTTCTGCAACAATTCCTTGTTTACAATTGTCTGTAAAACATGAAGCTTTGTAAAGCCTTCCAACAAATTTGTCTGTGGTATAAAACCTATAACCAACGCTTGTGAGTTAATGGGCTGTTGTTTTATGTGGAGGGTTATGAATTTACATCTAAGACAAATTTCTGTTTATATCTCTTGGTTTAAAGAGTTTGTGAGTCAAACGTCTCTTCAGAAAAGCTGAGAAAGATTTCAGTTGGACTACCAGCTGGTGGTGGAAGAAGGATGCTGAGGTAACATAAATCCTTTCCCAAGATTGTTTCACAGTTTTGGATTTTGTTGAATGTATAACAGTAGGAGAAGATGAGAACTAGTGAGCAGTGGAAGATTTGGGCCAGTCTTCCCCAACTTGGAACCATTTTGCTTTGTTGGTGCTATTTATTTACTTCAGTTTAGATTCTGATTGATTCCAACTGACTCGGGGAAGTTCACAAATAATAAAATAAAAACTATGATTCTCAATACAGGTTAGATCAGTGGTTTCCAAACTTTTTCAGTCCACCGCCCCCTTGGTGCTTCAAACTCATCCTCAGTGCCCCCCATCCAGGGGCAGGATTCAAATTTCTGTGGGCGTGGCCTAATTTGAGGGTGTGGTTTGCTGGTCACATGACTGGTGGCGTGGCTTGCTGGTCACATGACTGGGTAAGCGTGGTTTGGTGAATACAAGTGAATACAACCAAATACAAGTGGTCCTCACTTAATGGCTGGTTGCTTAGCAAGTGTTCTAATTTATGACTGGCCTCCCCAGAACTACTTGACCTGTTTTTGGAGTTTTGACCGCCATGCACACACGTATATACATACTCCCTTCCAACTCTGCTGGAGCAGGTCATTGGACTAGAATCGGCAAAGCATCTCTGATTAGATTTTAGTAGTGAATAAAATCTAATCAGAGATGCTTTGCCGATTCTTGTTGATTTGTTTTATTTGTATTTCTTTATTTTATGTTGCTAAATTGCATTGACATGTGTGTCCCTTCTTGTGCACAACCCAGAAGCTTTTGTGATTCTTTGCAGCAAAAATTACTGACCTCTAGCTTTGCTCTACTTTTCAAACATGCTGGCACTGCCGCGTTCTAGGTGCCGGCCCCGCAGGTCCACCTCCTTGAGCCCACTGCACTGGAGGGACCTGCCCAAGCAAGTCCGAGTGGAGTGGTGCACCAAATCAATAGGGTGAGCCTGGGAGAGGGAGAGAGAAAGAGAAAAAAGAGAGAAAGAGAGAAGGAAGAAAAGAAAGAGAAAAAGGGAAAGAAAGAAAAAGGGACAAAGAACAGGAGACATGGAGGGATGGAGGGGAGAGGGAGAGAGAGAGAGAAAGAGAGAGACCTGATGCATCAGATTGAAATGAGGCCTAGTTTAGAGGCCCTTTTCCACATTGAAACATCTTTGCCGTCATCTTTGCCAGCACATTGAAACATCTTTGGTTTCTGTTAATTAAAGGTTTTGTGAATGAAACATGGCCAAGACTATCAGGAAGCTCTCACATTTTGTTGAGGCTTTAAACAGGATCCATTGGACTAGATCTCCACCCTAAAAAATTACTTTTCCCCAATATATTACAGTGCCAGTTCTGAAGAAGGCAAAACCAAAATGTAGTGGTAAATTACAAGGAGAATCAAAATGTAGTGGTAAATTACAAGGAGAACACACACACACACACACACTCCCTTCTAACCCCACTGGAGCAGATGATCAGACTAGAATAGATATCTCATCTTTCTCCTCCCTCCCTCCTTCTTTATTTCTTTTTCTTTCTGTCCCTTCCTTCCATCCCCCCTTTTCTTTGTCCTTTTTCTTTATTTCTTTTTCTTTCTGTCTGTTCCTTCCACCACCACCCCCTCTTTTTTGTCCTTTTTTCTTTCTTTCCCTTTTCTCTTTCTCTTCTTCCTTCTGTCTTTCTCTCTCTCTCTCTCTCTTTCCTCTTTCTTTCCCTCTCTCAGGCTCACCCCATTGACTTCGTGCATCATTCGGACTTGCTTGGGCAGGTGCCTCCTGTCCAAGGGGCTCAATGGGGTGGAACACGGTGGTGGCAGGATGTTTGAAAAGGAGAGCAAAGCCACTCTGTTTAATTTTGACATCTCTTGGTAGGACTAGAAAACATTTCTGATTGAACAATAAATATCAGAGATAGTCAATCTAGTATTTTTTAGATACTTAAGACACTTTCTTCCATAATAACAGTCCCTCTGAGATTGTATTATTATTGCTGTAAGTTGGTCCAAACATTTGTTTAATTATTTATTTTTTATTTATTTATTTTATTTGTCCAGTGATTATAAGATAACAGGCATAAGTATAAACATAGTTATGAATACATGAAATGGATACATATAAGAAAAATAAAAAGAAACAATAGGACAGAGATGGTAGGCACGTTGGTGCGCTTATGCACGCCCCCTACAGACCTTTTAGGAAAGGGGTGAGATCAATAGCAGACATCTAAGGTTAAAGCTTTTGGGGTTTGGGGAAGAAAACACGATCTTGTGGTTTTTAACCCCAATTGAAACCACAAGATTGTGCACAAGATTGAGCTTAGCTGAGAAGGGATAGCTTTTTGTATCCCCATCATGATATCCACAGGAAGAAGGCAACAGAAGCACTAATGGTACATTTTATTTATTTATTACATTTTTAAAAAAAACTGCCCATCTCCTTCTGAGATTGTACGATAAGATGTAGCTTATATTATGATATTATATCCCATCACACTGGGATCATCACAGTTTGGAACAGATATTTATGATTTCCACGTACAGTGTTCTGTAAGGCAGATCTCTGGGCCTGATCCTGGGGCTAAGGAAGAAACAGGAATGCCTCAAAAAATATGAGTAGACTGATATTTCTGTCCATCTTACCTGGGAAAAGGACATTTAGTCTTTCAGTCTCATATTCAGGGGAAAAGATTCAAAATAGCTCTCAGAGCCCCCACAATGTATAGAAGAATCTTAGAAATTCTGGCGTTCTAGTAAAAGAATGCTAGAAGTTCTAAGATTCTGTAACTTTACCTTCCTGACAATAAACCTAAATAATGACAGTTATTATGAATCTTTCTTTCTGAATTGGATTTTGTTGTAAGGGATTTGTCATGTACCTTGCAATCTTTTGGGGGAAACTCTAGAAAAACCCTGTTAAAACGATTCAGACGTCCCAATAATGCTTTAATCACAGGCTTTAATTTTCTAATTTCTTCTTTTCACCATCCAACTAAGTAGTAGTAGCAGAAGCACATCACTTAAACACCATCAAAAAGCCACAAACAGCGAAAGGGAACAATGAAAGGGAAAGAAAGAAAGAAAGAAAGAAAGAAAGAAAGAAAGAAAGAAAGAAAGAAAGAAAGAAAGAAAGAAAGAAAGAAAGAAAGAAAGAAAGAAAGAGCAATCACAAGGCTCCAGGGTTCCCCTGAAAACAAGTTGTTCTATGAATTAAAAAGTGAACCTTTGTTTGTGATTCCGCTACTTTCCAGATGGTGCACGGTGATGCATACACCTGTTCAGTGTCAGCCATGATGCCTGATAGCATATGGCAGTTCACACATACTGCTCAGGCAGAGGGGAAACTGGGCCTTGTTGGTCACCTGGGCTGTTTTCAAATAGTGTGACAGAAGCTGTGGGAAATTTTGAATCTGACAGAAAACCGATGTTCCTCTTCCCGGCTGGAAGATGTAGATGCCTTCAAACACTCAACAGCTGTACCTCTGTGTTTCTACACTTAACAGAAGCAAAACATACACCGAAAGAAGAACCTCAGGCAAAAAAGGGGCCATATTTTCAGGACTTCCTGTAAGGCTTCATTATACAATATAATTAGAAGGGCAGCCAAACTAGATCTGAACATTGGAATCCCTTTTAAAAATCCAACTCCCAAGTTGCTTAACTTCAAAGCTCAGTGGTTTTACTTGGGTTTATTTGTATTTACATTTTTTAATTTGCAAATGACATTTTAATTCTCTCTCTCTCTCTCTCTCTCTCTCTCTCTCTCTCTCTCTCTCTCTCTCTCTCTCTCT